>JALDQB020000023.1:2480000-2687500 GCA_024416835.2 Perccottus glenii | reverse complement strand
ATCATCATCATAATCATATATATCATCATCATAATCATATATATATATATATATCATAATCATATATACATCATAATCATATATATATATATATATAATATTGTTATTTTGTCAAAATAACTGTTGTTTTTTGAATATGGCTTTGAATAATCTCCTAATTCCCCCCCATTTTTAGAAATAAAATGGAAAACATTTGGATTGAAGGTGTTAAACGAAAGCAGAAGAGGGTTACAGATCTTGAGGGGATCCAAGAAGTTGTTGTTTTGGAGGAGGAAGACTTCATGCAATCATATATCAAGAAATTGGAAGAGGAAACTCACTATTTTAAATCTCCTGTATGCACTCACAAGGACTACTACTATTATGCATGTGAAAGATCAAATAAACCAACTGGATGTAGCAAAGGTAAACCAACTCAAACCAGGGCTAACTCTTGCAGGGCTTATGTGTCTTTCAAAATAATCAAGGATGCTGGAGTTACAGGTGCTGTTGTGCACAAAATGCTGAAACACAATGGGCATGACATCAACATGCAGGAAGAGGGTATAAAAAATCGTGTTGATCCAGAACTTCTGGCTTTTATTGACATGTGGCTTGAACAAGGACTATCGGTGTCAGAAACACTTCTGAAAAGTGTTGATTGGGCAGAAAGGCATGGACACATCGACAAACACAATCGTCGATATTATGTTACACCAGAGGATATTAGAATCATCAAAAAGAGCATCAATGCCCTAATTTTCCCTGATGTAAAAGATTGTGTCAGTGTGGATATACTCGCCACATCAGAGCTAAAGGAGAACATTTGTTTTTATCAGCCATTAAGTGATGAACAGCCCTTGATAATTGTAGTACAGACACCCTGGCAAAAACAACTACTTAAGGAACATCCAAATCCCATGATGTTCATGGATGCCACTTACAAGGGGATGACCTCATATGGTTATGCATTTTATGCACTTCTTCTGAGCAATAGTATTGGAAGAGGAGTTCCATTTGCATACTTCATCATAAGTCAGGAAACAACAGCCACACTCACTCTTTGACTGGAAAAGCTTTCTAGCTGTAATCCTGGTTTTCTTCCCCGGTCAGTACCCTTTGTATTTAAACTCTTCATTACTCATAATATATTTGCTTACACAGCCCATATCATGGGAAATGTAGTTTCCTTACATTTATAACTAATGTAAAATGTATACACTGTTTATGTTTTTTAAAAAAAATCATAAGGTAGCTTCAATTCTCCATATTGTGACTTGCCTAACAAAAACCTGTTAAAATCATGAATTTCATGTGTATTCCTTTTTCTGTATAGGTCAGTCATGATTGACAGTGACCTGAAAGAGCTCAATGCCATAAGGCAGATTTTTCCTTCAGCAAAGGTCCTCGTTTGCTGGTTTCACGTGCTGCAGGTAGATGACAGAACAGTTCACATAGCAAATTCATTATTTCTAAGTATTTCTGATTATATTAAATATCTTAAAAATATCTTGATTATTTACTTGTATGATTATTACCAATAATTCACAAATACCTTAAAAACAGTAGTATGAGTTAGCACTGGACTGTTAATCATTAAAAGATTGTGATCTTGATTCAAACACCTACGCGATCCTATAGACCAATTTTAGGTTTCTAAACATTCAGGAGAGAAAAGCCTTTACGGATAGAGAATTACATGGATACAGTATACAATTGTTAGGTTTAAAAAGATTGCAGATTTTATTGACTAGATGTCATTTTCAAAATGTTGATTGCATATTATAAGAGCTTGTCACTCAACAATGAGCATTGTTATTCAATTAAATTGACGTTAGATAGTGGGAGAGTCTTACAAATCCCAAACAGGGAAGATGTTTTTTTTTGTGTGCGGAGACTAAAATTGATTTTTCAAAAAAATAAGTTTACAAAGTTATCATGATAGTTCAATTAGGATTAAGAACTCAACAAAATAATGACTTAATAATAACTTAAAGGGTTGAATTAAATCAATAAATTAGAATTTTTAACAGACATGAATTAAATTTCTGGTTACAGGTTCTTGGCTCGAGTTGTTCCCTTTCGAGGGAACTCAACACTGCGTCGTAAAACGACACTTTGAGGAACGCCCTCAGCGTGACGGCTCTGAAGCATGAATGAAACTTAGACCGATCTTGATTGGTGCTACGTCCACGTACGTAAGTGCGCCGGCCTACCCGGAAGTATAAAGGGACGCCTCTCACAACCACGCCAGCTTTTCGCTCTTCAGCAAATGCCCTGTGTGTGAAAGAGAGACTTGTGTGAGAAACTTTGTGAAATGGCGGAACAGTTTAAAAAGTGTGTCTACCCCTGCCCTCGTTACATCACGGGTAGGGACACGCACTCGCTGTGTGTGGTCTGCCTGGGGCACAGCACGCTCGGTCAGCTCTCGAGGAGCTGATTGTGAGCACTGTGAGGCACTCCCTGACAGAGTGCTGCGCTCCCGCCTGGCTGTGTTTGACCAGGCCGGCCAGGCTCGCTTTCCCCGCGGTTCAGGTCCCGCGGCCGCCGAGTCGGCGCGGCGGCTGAGATCGTGGGGATCGCAGCTGGAGCTGTTTGATGCGATTGGGCGAGCTGAGGCTGTTTCCCAATCATCGTTAGACAGCTCCGATGCCATTCCCACCTGTGCAGGAGCCGCGAGGCGCTTCTCCGGCACGGGAGAGGATCCAATGCTAGAGCTGTCCACGTCTGATGACGTGGACGTGCTCAGCGTTGAGGTGGGTGACATGGGGGCTCACTGGTCACCTCGTGTGCCCGTGTATGAGGAGCTCATAGAGGTTGTGACTCGTGCGGTGGCCAGATTAGATATTAACTGGCCATCAGAACGGCAGAAAGCGACAGTAAAAAGAAATAAACTGGATGAGCGCTTCCTGCAGCACAGAGTTCGGCCCAAACACAGGGGTTTACCATTTTTTCCGGACTTGCACAACGAGTTGTGTAAGTCCTGGAATAAACCACATTCTTCACGCATTTCCAAACCAACACCCGTGAGATTACAGTAATGTGTTGGGTGCGAGGAAGAGGGCTATAGGAAATGCCGCGAGTAGAGGAGGCACTGGCCAGTTACCTCTCTCAAGGGGCAGCGGCGTTTCTAAAAACCCCGGTGCTGCCCACGAAGCCTTATAGAAAGACTTCAGATATGGTGGGCAGAGCATATATGGCAGCAGGTCAGGCGGGTGCATGCCTACATACTATGGCTATATTGCAGGCATACCAGGCTGATCTGTTAGCGGACCTGGAGGAAGGCGGGGGTCCCACATCTGAGGATGTGGCCGAGCTCCGCAGAGCGACAGATTTGTCACTCAGGGTCACCAAGGAAACGGCACGTGCGGTGGGCCGGTCCATGGCGGCGTTGGTAGCCACGGAGAGGCACTTGTGGCTGAACTTAGCGGGAATAAAAGAGAAGGAGAAGGATTTTCTCCTTGATGCACCTCTCTCACCTTCGGGCCTGTTCGGTGAGGCCGTGAGTACGGTCGTAGAAAGGTATCAGGAGGAGGAGGCAGTCGGCGGTGTTTCAGCAGTGTTTCCTCGCGCACCAGGTTCACAGGGGCTGGGTTTAGGACCGACCAGCCCCAGCCATCATCGAGCTCCACGTATCGACAGATACAAAAAGTGAGCGTCGCCTCCAGAGCCCCTCCCAGGGCGCGGCAACAGAGGCGGCGTTTTCGCTCAAAGCCGGGCGCAGCAGGAAGGGGACCTGAGGGTCCTCCTTCAGAATAAGAAGGCTTTGGGGAAGAGGTCCTAGCGGGCATAGGACCTCTAAGGGCGGCCCTCCGAGAGAGGCGGCTGAGGCCGGTTTCTCTGCGGAGCCCCGTGGACTCGGTGTAGTTTGTCCGCCGTCTATGGCGCGGGCCACATCGGTCTCCAGCATCACGAGCTGCATCACAGCCCACCCGAGGGGTTTTGGGCGGGCAGCGGGGCGTATCTTGCGCGCCGAGGATCGTCGACTTCCCCTGCCGTGCAGCCGTCTCAGGGGCGGCAAGCGATCTTTGAAGCGGACCGAGATCGGCCTCGAGAGGTTGATTCCCGTGGCAGAATATTTCCAGGCGTGGAAACACCTGTGGAATGTCTCGCCATGGGTCCTGCGCACTATAGAGAAGGGTTACAGACTGCAGTTTGGCCGCAGCCCACCGAGATTCGGGGTGGTCTGGACGCAGTGGTCCCAGAAAGGGCCCGGGTTATGGAACTGGAGGTACGCTCCCTGCTGGTAAAGGAGGCCATAGAACGGGTTCCTCCGCCAGAAATGGAGTCGGGGTTCTACAGCCGGTACTTTATAGTTCCCAAAAAGGACGGAGGTCTGCGTCCAGTTTTAGATCTAAGGTATTTGAACCGGTCTCTGAGGAGGCTCAGGTTCAAGATGCTAACAATACCTATGATCGTGAATCAAATTCGGTCCGAGGACTGGTTTGTCACAATAGATCTGAAGGACGCATACTTCCATATCCCCATATATCCTTCTCACAAGAGGTTCCTGAGGTTCGCTTTCGGGGGCGAAGCGTTCCAATATCGGGTGCTTCCGTTCGGCCTAGCCCTTTCCCCTCACACATTCACCAAGTGCATGGATGCGGTTCTGGCTCCACTGAGACTCCAGGGCATCCGAGTACTGAACTATATCGACGACTGGCTCATTCTGGCCCAGTCTCGGGAGGTGGCAGGTCAGCATCGAGATGTCGTCCTTGGCCACATTCAGAGCTTGGGGTTGAGACTCAACGCGAAGAAGAGCGTGTTGACGCCCTCCCAGAGAACTACGTTCCTGGGAGTAGTGTGGGACCGGCAGCGATGAGGCACAAATGTCTCCCCACACGCTCGAGTCCATACAGGCGATGGTCTCCAGCATAAGACTAGGCCGCAAAGTCACCGTAAAACGGTTTCAGAGACTGTTGGGTCTAATGGCAGCGGCAGCCAACGTAATACCTTTTGGCCTGCTGTACATGAGACCACTGCAATGGTGGCTGAAAACCAGGGGGTTTTCCCTGAGGGGAATCCATTCCGGAGTATCAGGGTTACGCGCAGATGCTGTCGTTCCCTAGCAATATGGAGGAAACCCTGGTTTCTGTCCCAAGGACCAGTACTGGCAGCAACATGTCGCCGGAAATCCGTTTCGACAGATGCCTCCCTTACGGGCTGGGGCGCGGTCATGGACGGCCGCTTTGCCCAGGGTCTATGGCAGGACCATCATCGCTCCAGACATATAAATTGCCTGGAGATGTTGGCTGTGTTCAGGGCTCTGAGGAGCTTCCTGGTGGACCTGAGGGGCTGTCACGTTCTGGTGCGCTCCGACAATATGTCGGTGGTAGCGCACTGAACCGTCAGGTCTGAGGTCCCGCCCTCTGTGCAGATTGGCGCATCAGATCCTCCTGTGGTCCCAGGGAAGTTATCGTCCGTCAGGCGATGTACATACCGGGGACCAGAATCAGGAGCAGACACCCTGGGCTGAGGCCCGGGAATGGAGACTTCACCCAGAGGTGGTGAGGTCTATATGCGAGAGGTTCGGCCCAGTGGAAGTGGATTTGTTCGCGTCCCCACTGTGGTTCTCCTCACGCCTCCAGCCCCGCTGGGGTTGGATGCCATGGTGCAGACGTGGCCGAGGCTGCGTGGCTGCTGAGTTCTGGAGAGGGTCCGGCAGGAGATCAGTCTACTTCTAGTAGCCCTGGCCGGCCCGGTATGGTTCTCGGACATCATAGCACTGCTGGCAGGTCTTCCATGGCAGATCCCTTTGAGGAGGGACCTGCTGTCCCAGGCAGGGGCAC
The DNA here is from genome assembly GCA_024416835.2 of Perccottus glenii. Lineage (NCBI taxonomy): Eukaryota > Metazoa > Chordata > Actinopteri > Gobiiformes > Odontobutidae > Perccottus > Perccottus glenii. Next base: position 2,681,732 of record JALDQB020000023.1, on the reverse strand, counting down.
AATATTGCATCCCCAGCCCGGGCTGTGGAAACTCTGGGTCTGGCCTCTGAGGGGGATCAGTACCTAGAGGCTGGCCTATCGGCAGAGGTAGTCGAGACCGTACTCAGTTCCAGGGCTCCTTCCACGAGGAGGTTGTACGGCTCGAAGTGGAATATCTTTTCCACTTGGTGCAGGAGGCGTGAGGTGGACCCAGTGAGCTGCCCAGTGGCTTCGGTCCTGGAGTTCCTCCAAGAGCGCTTCTCTGCGGGGCTTACCCCGTCTACTCTTAGGTTGTACGTGGCTGCCATTGGGGCATTCCACGCGCTTATAAGTGAGGGGACTCTGGGGAGGCACCCATTGGTCGTACGATTCCTCCGTGGCACCCGGAGGTTGAGGCCTGCAACGCGCCCTGAGGTTCCAACTTGGGATCTGGCGGTGGTGCTTGAAGGGTTGGCTGAGGCCCCCTTCGAGCCACTCGAGTTGGCGACAGATCGAGTTCTGTCGTTCAAGGTGGCGCTGCTTTTGGCTATCACCTCACTTAAAAGGGTTGGAGATCTCCAGGCACTGGCTATAACGCCATCTTGCCTGGAGTTTGCCCCCGGTGGGGTTAAGGCCATTTTACGGCCGAGGCCAGGCTATGTGCCTAAGGTGCCATCTAACACGGCCGACGGTTTTGCAGGCATTTCATCCTCCACCTCATGTGTCGGCCGAAGAGGGGAGACTTCATCTGCTCTGCCCCGTCAGGGCACTGCGAATTTATATACAGAAGTCTTCGCAGTGGAGAAAGTCGGAACAGTTGTTTGTGTGTTTCGGTCTCCTAGGAGAGGTCGGCCAGCGACCAAGCAGACGGTCAGTAATTGGATCGTCAGGCTATTGCCTTGGCTTATCAGGTGCGCGGATTGCCTTCACCTGTGGCCCTAAGGGCGCATTCCACTAGGGGCATGGCCTCTTCTCGGGCCCTTCAGATCGGGGTCCCGCTTCAGGAGATCTGCGAGGCAGCCAGCTGGGCTACACACACTTTCATTAAGTTCTATAGTCTACATCTCCCTGCGACGCCTGGCGCTAGGGTGCTCGTCCTAAGTGTGCCTGAGTATTCAGTCTCACACTAGGGCAGGCACGGTCGTCGTGGCATAGTGGGTATTCGTTCCCCAAAGTGTCGTTTCACGACGCAGTGTTGAGTTCCTCGAAGGGAACGCCTCGGGTTATGCATATAACCCTTGTTCCCTGAGAAGGAACGAGACACTGCGTCGCTCCGCCACGCCTACCCTGCCTGAGGGCAATTTGCTTCATCGCGAAGGGCTGGCGTGGTTGTGGCGTCCCTTTATACTTCCGGGTAGGCCGGCACTTACGTCGTCGACGTAGCACCAATCAAGATCGGTCTAAGTTTCATTCATGCTTCAGAGCCGTCACGCTGAGGGCGTTCCCAAAGTGTCGTTTCACGACGCGTGTCTCCCTTCTCAGGGAACAAGGGTTATATGCATAACCCGAGACGTTTTTAGAAAGAGAGCAGCTGTCTTTTCAACCACAAAGTATCATTATTTCTGTTACAAGAATTCAAATGACTACAGAAGTACTGAGATAAAAGTTTGTAGTTCAGATATAAACACTGATGTCTACGGTAGTAAAATAGATTAAATCACCTTTGGAAAGTAACTTAACAAATAAAGATTGTTGCACCAGCAAGAGGCGAAAAGTGACTGTTAAAATATATATTTGAAACATTTGTTCAAAACAATAAAAAAAAAGTGTGTGAATCATTAAATAAAAAATAATTAAATATTTGTAAATAGACTGCAGCAATTAACATTTTCTCAGAATCTGTATTAAATTAAATTAGGTTTTATTTAGTTGTCTTTTCAGTATTTCACTTTATAAAACACAATTGTGACTTTGTCTATGCTTTCTGATTTGGAATTTCTAATTATTTTGTACATAATTACACAAATAATGGTAATAAAATCTAAAAAATATATTTATTTTAACATGTAGGCTGTGCATAGGTGGCTGGTAAAACGAGATGGAGGAAACCTGCCAGTGCGCCAAAGGAACATGGTGATTCAAGCAATGGTCACAATGAAGGCGTGTTTAACGGTAACTGTTTCACAGCTATAACCTAAAACAAGCTTTTCCCCACACTATTCTGGCTTGACAAAGCTGTAAATAAGTCTTCAGGCCTTTATAGATAGATTCTTCCTCTACTCAGATATTCTTTAGCTTCTGTTTTTAGACTGTTGATAGGTTATAAACATTGTGAATTTATAATGTTTTTGTTCTTCAGGAAGAGGAGTTTATCCAAACTTCCTCTACAATGTGCAGAGAGCTGGATTCCTAAAGTACACATGTATCAACATATTTGAAGAATCAGTGGATTTCTTTGGGGGACTTGTGGTCCAATTTTGGCAGATCATTCAATCATGAAAACAGTGAAACCAACAACAAGGCAGAAAGGTACACTATTTTAGGCTTATTTATTTTAAAAATGAACATGCATTCTTCATATCATTAAAACCAGTGAAGTTGTTTACTCAAGTAATTTCAAACCAGTATGAATTTATGTCTTCTGTTTAACACATAAGATATTTTGAAGAATGTGGGTAAGCAAACAGTCGATTAGCTACATTGACAGTTGATTAGCCCAGTTGACTTCTATAGTCACTGACTCTTTTGGAAGGACATTTTTCATATTTAACTTTTTTTTTTGGTATGCTAATCCTGTTATGATAATGTTTAAAACTTGCATTCAATCAATATTCTGTTCCAGAAGTATTTGTCAAAATACTTAAATTCATAACTACCTTTTTAAATATTTACTGTGGCAAATTGGTTGTCTTTCCTACACAGATTCTTCCACACCATGAAATATCAGTTCCTGAAGGGGAACACTAACAGGCGGATTGACCAGCTCCTTAGCCTGCTATGTGGTGATTTCCACAAATATTACTGGTAAATGTTAATTGTTTTATCTACTGTTATCTTCCAAATATCTATCTATCTATCTATCTATCTATCTATCTATCTATCTATCTATCTATCTATCTATCTATCTATCTATCTATCTATCTATCTATCTATCTATCTACATAATATATATATATAGATCTATATCTATAGATATAGATATATATATAGTCATTTCCTACCATTACTAATTTACATTGCTAATGAATGATTGTGTGATTTACAGGTACACAAAAGAGCTGGCAGCAAGTGGGCGCATCAAACAAAACAATGATTTCTCTGATGCTGTCAAATCTATGCTTGAGAAGGGGCTGGATTCAAAATGTAAAATGAATGAAAACGGAACATGCGTTATTCCACCAGATACTAGCACCGAGTCCCACACAGTTGATTTGGTCATGGTCAAATGTGACTGCAGAACATCCAGAAGCGGTTCTCTGTGCAAACATATACTTTTCTCGAGAATTGTTGCACAGCAACAAGGACTAGACATTCAAGACATCAGGTCTACTCTTGCTAGAAAAATAATCGATAGTCATTCGTATATCTCAGATGATGAAAACCTCACTGTCTTTCACAGTGATGGAAGTGTCGCAACTATAAATCACAAAAGCCCAAATTTTTGTACATGCATGGCAAATAGTCACAATGAAAAATGTGTCTGTATTTTGGTTCACAACATTCTTTACCTTCCATTGACACCTTCTGAGTTAATCTCTAATCATCCAGATTGCCAGAAAACACCCAACAGAAAGCCAAAACCTGAACTTCAGGATATGTTAAGGGACCTTATAGAATGGAGCCATTCAGAAATGTACACTGAAAACAAGGAGCTATACAAGACAGTAGAGAGGGCACACAGACAAGTTTTTTCAAACTTCAGTATTTGGTCAAGAAAAAGAAAAATAACTGCACTGCATGCCTATCGGCAACAGGTAAAAATGTCAAAACGTGTCATTACAATGAATTACATTTGTAAACTAAAAACAGAAGGAAAAGAGGAAAAAGCAAAAATAATTTGCAACACAACCCTATTGTAGTGTTTACTAAACACTAAAAATGTTTGCAATTAAGTGTCTTTGGAATCTGCCATTAATAAATTGCATGAGATGCAAAACATCTGATATGATAATGTAATCAAAATATAAATTACTTGTTTCTAATTGCTCTTTGTATTAAGTATCCTAAAAAGCATAATAAACAGGCTAGCATGTGTAGTGCAGATAAAAAAAAGACATCTTGTAATGTTTTGTTTTATTTTATTTTTTGTACTGCTGAACAGTGACAATCAACAAGAAACAATCATTTGAAACAATGGAAGTACTAAATAAAGTGGGGTGAAATCTTACTCGTCTTTGGAGACTTTTGATTTCAGTGCTCTTATCTTTTCATTAAGACAGGCATCAATTATTGTAAAAGTGCCCTTAATCACAGCAGGACCAAGACCATGTGTTGCCAGGCCAAATGTTTCCCAATTACTCTCCAAAGTTTCTTGTAAAGCTTTCATGTTCTTCCTGCAATTGAAAATATCAACAGCTGTTTAGTTTTCCAGTTCACCTGAGTATTAAATAATTTAGTTAATGTTAAGTGTAAAAGTAAATTGTTACTAAATTACCTGCAGTCTTCTGTTTTGAACATGGCTTTATTGACATTTCCCTCTTCCAACAGGGCTTCAGCCACTTTTTTCTGGGGGATGAATTTTGTTGCCAGGTACATGATGTCACCGGCCAGATCACTGCATTCATCTAAAATATAATTTCAGAATCAGAATCAGAATCAGAAAGAGCTTTATTGCTTGCGCATACAAGGAATTTGTTTTAGTGACATAAGCTACCAGTATACAGGGACACCAACACACAGACAACAAATAAGTGTATAAAAAATTGTGCTATAAATGATAATTGAATAGGATTGAATAAGATGCAGGGATGTACTAGGATGGAGGGGTAACAAATGAATATAAGGATATTGCACTTTTTTTTGCATAAGCATAAGTGGGGAACATTTAACTGTTCGTGAGGTAGATTGCCTGGGGAAAGAAACTGTTTTTGTGCCTTGCTGTTCTGGTATTTGCGGCTCTGAGGCGCCGGCCAGATGGCAAAAGTTCAAAAATGGGGTGACTTGGATGTGAGGGATCCAGAGTGATTTTATGAGCCCTTTTCCTCACTCTGGTTGTATACAGTTCTTGAAGGGTGGGCAGGGGAGCACCAATAATCCTTTCAGCAGTCCGAACAGTTCTCTGTAGTCTTCTGATGTCTGATTTTGTTGCTGAGCCAAACCAGACAGTTATAGAAGTACACAGTACAGACTCAATGACGGCTGAGTAGAACTGTTTCAGCAGCTCCTGTGGCAGGTTAAACTTCCTCAGCTGGCGAAGGAAGTACAACCTCTGCTGTGCCTTTTTCACGATGGAGTCAATGTGAATGTCCACTTCAGGTCCTGTGAGATGGTAGTACCCAGGAATCTGAATGACTCCACTGCGGTCACAGTGTTGTTTATGATGGTGAGTGGGGAAAGTACAGGGGGGTTTCTCCTAAAGTCCACGGTCATCTCCACTGTTTTGAGCGTGTTCAGCTCCAGGTTGTTAAGACTGCACCAGACAGCCAGCTGCTCAACCTCTTGTCTGTAAGCAGACTCATCACCGTCCTGGATGAGGCCGATGACTGTAGTGTCATCTGCAAACTTTAGGAGCTTGACAGAGGGTCTTTAGAGGTGCAGTCGTTGGTGTACAGGGAGAAGAGCAGAGGGAGAGAACACATCCCTGAGGGGCACCAGTGTTGGTGGTGCAGCTGTTTGACATGAATTTCCCCAGTCTCACTAACTGTTGCCTATCTGTCAGAAAGCTGGTGATCCACTGACAGATAGAGCTAGGAACAGAGAGCTGGGTCAGTTTGGTCTGAAGGGCTGTTGGGATGATGGTGTTGAAAGCCGAACTAAAGTCCACAAACAGGATCCTCACATAAGTCCCTGTTTTGTCCAGATGTTGCAGGATGAAGTGCAATCCCATGTTGATTGCATCATCCACGGACCTGTTTGCTCGGTAAGCAAACTGCAGGGGGTCCAGTAAGGGTCCAGTGATGTCCTTCAGATAACCCAGAACCAGTTTTTCAAACGACTTCATGACGACAGACGTTAGAGCCACAGGTCTGTAGTCGTTAAGTCCTGTTATCTTGGGTTTCTTTGGGATGGGGATGTTGGTGGAGTGTTTAAAGCAGGAAGGCACTTCACACAACTCCAGGGATCTGTTGAAGATCTGTGAAAAGATGGGGGCCAGCTGGTCAGCACAGATTTTCAGACAGGCTGGTGTAACGCCATCTGGGCCTGGTGCTTTTCTTCTTTTGTTCTTCTTGAAGACCTGGCACACATCAGCTTCACAGATTTGAAAAGCAGGAGGTGTGGAGAGGGGAATTGCAGGAGGTGTTAATGGTTGTGTAGGGAGATGGTCAGAGTGGGTGTTGGGGGTTTCAAATCTACAATAAAACTCATTCAGGTCGTTAGCAAGTTGTTGATTAGCCTCAGTGCAGGGGGATGGTGTCTTGTAGTTCGTGATGGCTCTTAGACCTGATCTCTGATCTCTTTGTTCAGTGTGTTCCTGGCCTGATTGTACAAGACCCTGTCCCCATTTCTGTAGGCATCCTTTTTGGCCTGATGAAGATGTCTGAGTTTTACTGTAAACCATGGCTTATCATTGTTGAATGTTAAATAAGTCCTGGTAGGAATGCATACATCCTCACAGAAACTAATGTAGGATGTTACGGTCTCTGTGAGTTCGTCCAGATCGGTGGCAGCAGCTTCAAAAACACTCCAATCAGTGATGTCAAAACAAGATTGTAAATCCTGCTCTGTTTCGCTGGTCCATCTCTTCACAGTCTTTACTACGGGTTTAGCAGATTTAAGTTTCTGCTTGTAGGACGGTATAAGATGAACCAGACAGTGATCAGAACGTCCCAAAGCTGCTCGTGGAACAGAGTGGTATGCATCCTTTATTGTGGTGTAACAGTGATCCAATATATTACTGTCTCTGGTGGGACATGTAACATGCTGTCTGTATTTTGGAAGTTCACGGGAAAGATTGGCTTTATTAAAGTCCCCAAGAATGATTAAAACAGAGTCCGGGTGTTGTTGTTCTGTCTCTGTGATCTGATCAGCGAGTTTCTGTAAAGCTGAGCTCACATGCGCTTGCGGAGGGATGTAAACACTGACCAGAATGAACGAGTGAAACTCCAGCGGCGAATAGAACGGCTTGCAGTTGACAAACTGCGTTTCTAGATCAGGACAGCACATCTTCTTTAACACAGTTACATCTGTACACCACCGTTCATTGATGTAAAAGCATGTCCCGCCGCCGCGCGATTTCCCCGTAGATTCTGATTCGCGATCCGCTCTGAACAGCTGAAAGTCCGGCAGATGGAGCGCGCTGTCCGGTATGGCGTCATTCAGCCAGGTTTCCGTGAAACACAGAGCAGCAGAGTGTGAGAAATCCTTATTTGTCCGAGAGAGCAGAAGGAGTTCGTCCGTTTTGTTGGGTAGAGAGCGGAGATTTGCGAGATGGATGCTAGGCAACGGCGTTCGAAATCCGCGCTTCCTGAGTCTGACGAGCGCTCCCGCTCGCTTTCCCCGTCTGCGCGTCCTGAAGCGTTTGATCGCTCCTCCGATAACAACGTTCAGTAAAACGTCTGAATAATTTAAATCCGGTAAAAGATCTTGTGGTGTGTTCTGCCGAATGTTCAGCAGTTCATCCCTGGTGAAACTGATCGTGTTTGTTAAACAAAAAACAGGAAAAACGAACAAAAACAGTACAAACACTGGAGAGCCAAGCACTGAAGCAGCCATGCGCGGCGCCATCTTAGTCCATCTGTTTAATTTAATTTAATTTAATAATAATAATATAATTATTTGTAATTATGGATACACTCAAAAAATAAACATGGCATGGTTGTGGGTGCCAGATGAGCTGGTTTGAATATAGAACATGCTGATCTACTGGGACATTTCACTCACAAAAGTCTTTAGTGTTTACACAGAACTTAAAAAAAAAAACCTATCGAATAACCATTTATTATGGGGGTTGAAATCTGGTATTTTGCAGATTATTGTTCTTGGCTGCTGTTATAGCCCACCTACCTCAAGGTTCAATGTCTTGTGCATGCTAAAATGATTTTCTGCTTACAGTACCATGGTTTATACATAGTAAGTGCATAACAATAGTTAAAAATAATGTGTAAAGTCAGTTGAAATGATATTATGTTATATAAAATCTTACTATAATATGAATTTTGTGATTCAAAGGCACAAAGCTATGATACTGGTATCAGAATTCCCTTTAAAGTTATTACTTACATTTTACATTTAGCTGACGCTTTTATCCAAAGCGACTTACATTACATTACCAGTTTTACAGTCACTGGAGGCAAGTTGGGTTAAGTGTCTTGCCCAAGGACACAACGACAGTATGAACTGTGGGGAGAGCGGGAATCGAACCGCCTACCTTCCGGTTGAAAGACGACCGCTCTATCCACTGAGCTACTGCCGCCCTACTTCTACTATAGTATTACCTTCACAAAGTTTGGAGCACTGTGAAGTTAACTTTGTTCGCTTTGAGGGCTTCACCTCCAACTCCTCCAACTTCTCTATAATTTTCTTTTTTTGTCCCTTGGCCTTCCGGAGATAAGCCACTATAGTGTTTGCAGAGTAACTCTCTGGCAGAGAGCATCTTCTCTGTAGCTCATCCGATGTGACCAGGTATCTGAAATATCAATGTGTTACATGCATTATAATGATCTGTAAAAGGTGGCGGTACTTTCTTTTAAAAGTCCTCTTTAGATGCATAGGAACACAAAGGTAAGAAGGGTTTGGACCATGGCATTAAGATAATTTATTTGAAAGGGTTTTCTTTCTTTTTTTTTAAATAAATGGGATTGATCTAGAGCATATTTGGCTTTAATTAAACCCATTTAAAGAAAAAATGTACTAACCTTTTTGCTTGGTGAAAGTCTGAAACTTTTAAAGCACTTTCCACTAGGAATCCCCCTGGAAAAGTTGGAAAGTAAAAGTAACCATACCATTGGGAGAGGAATAACATGCATTAATTTAAATCAAAATGAATTACTGTCTGTTGATAAATGCTTTTCATAGACTCATCTACAGCATTATAAAGTGTCTTAATTCTGGTTCCCTTTATTAATGCAACATTTATAGCATTTATATGAGTGTCACCTGATTCTTTACTAGGTCAACAGTAAATAACATTATTCTTTACAATGAGGTTTAAACCCATTATAGAGCAGATGCAAAAGTTTACCTGTCTGATCTTGGCTGTGTCCTTGGCTGCTTTCACCCCAAAATACATTTCTGTCTTGTCCCTCAGCTTTTTTGTTTTCGTTACCATCTTCTGAACTGTCTTGTCCCTCAGTTTCTTTGATTCGGTTACTATCTTCTGAACTGTCTTGTCCCTCAGCTTTTTTGTTTTCGTTACCATATTCTGAACTGTCTTGTCCCTCAGTTTCTTTGATTCGGTTACCATCTTCTGAACTGCCTTCTATCAGAACTTATGCATTATTATTACTTGTATATTTGTCTTATTTTTTATTTTTACTTACTTGTGTGACATTTTACTGTGGACGGCAAAGTAAGAATTTCATTGTACAGGGAAACATGCTTTCTGTCTGTACACATGACAATAAACACTTTGAATCTTGAATCTTTGAATCTTGAATTTAGAAATAATATTAAAATAAACATGCTGATAGACTATTATTAATAGTCTATCTAAATATAAAAAGCCTAATAAAAATATGTAATATTAGAAGGTTTATTTTACAAGTGTCATTTATTCCAGAATTTTTTTACCTTGGCAAAACAGACACTTGGCATCCTCTTGATTCCCACGTAGACATTTGTTATGGATACTTACTGAACAGGTTGAGCATTTTTCCTAAAAGGATCATTTGCATGATAAAATGGTTAGGTCAAAAATGTTTAATTTTACTTTTACTCCCCAACTAATTAGTTGGATCTGGGGTCAAAAGACCACAAGATATTGGAACATGTTTCAGCTTACATTGCTTTAAATTTTAAAATGTACTTTGTGTCACTTGCCTTGTTCTTCCTAGGCACCGTGTTGTGACAGATACCACAAATACCTGACTTATCTAAAGCACATAAGAAACATATTTGCTGCATTGTCACTCTTTCAACAGGAATCAACCAATAATAAACTCTAAATAAATTCATGTGTATGGTACTTACCAAGTGACCTAAAAAGAAACCACCCCAGTCGTTCTCTCTCTTGATGTATAGGCGAGCATGCAAGGTATCCCTTTGAGCCTTCTAGAATGGCCTCAGCAAACTAAAGGTGATCCAAAAAGAATAATTAATTCAATGCCACAAAAAGCTGAATTACTTTAGTTTAGCTACACTTTTCAAAACAATAGAGCCCTAAGTTCCACAATCAGCAGGAATTTTGTAGCAGAATAATAATAATTAAAAAAACATTAAACTAATAAAACAATTAGTTAATCCAGAATATATACAATATCATTACAAACAGCACAGCAGTTTCATGATCCCAAAAAAATAAAAAACACTGACAATGATTTGCTGTACTAGTAGTAGTAGTAATAATAATAATACTAGTAATAAAGATAAATGTATTTTTACCAGCTGTGAAAACACCACAGGAAATACTGTCAGACTGAAGGCTGTGCTTCCTCTTTACCCATTTCCATGGCCCCCGGTACCCCTTTTGATGCAGCAAATGTGCTGAAATGTAGGTAAAGTTTAAAATAAATAAAGTAGATATAGTTCATATAGATGGGCAAAACAAAGTTCATATAGAAATACAAAAATGTAAATCTGTTTTATTTTAAATCTTTCCTGTACCTCCAGTTTTCTGCTAATTGATTATACTGCTGCTTAGTCTCCCCCAGTGAATTCAGGTAAGTAATGGTCTGATCCTGATACTGCAGTGCTAGAACAAACAAACACATTAGACATGTTACACTGGGAGCCAATATACTTGACATATTTATGACATTACAACTCACAGCAAAATGTATGTTTTCTTAGTGAATAACTTACAAAAAAAGTCCAATGATTACCATCCTCCAAATAGGGACCAACCACCTCAGTTTTATTTTCAAATATGTTTTTCTTAAAAGAAGAGAAAAAATATGAATGTAAAGTAAGATGTATATAATAACTTGAATTTATTTTGAGCAAATTCACAACTACTGTGTGAGAGTAGCAATTGATATTTGTCTATACTTGTTTTACCTGTAACACTGGTAAGATCAGGCATTTAAATTTTGACAGGAAATTCTTACCTTGGTAAAATAACAGCTTCTTGCTCGTGCTCTGCCCTCCAGAATGTGAGTCATGGTATGGGTATTAAGAGCCAAAACATTTGGTTTCTCCTAAATGGGGAAAAAAAATAAAAAATCAAATAATAATTATTGCTCTGGTGCAACTTCACAAGTTTGACAAGGTGGATGGAAAAAGAGCAAAACAATTATTGGAACAGTACCAGCAACGCTTGTGAATGGAGAGAGATCAAAATGGTCAGAAAATAGAGCTGAGAACATATTTCCTGACCATTTTGGTCGCTCCATTCATGCTGCTTGAACGGTTCCACACACTCACACACACACATACACACACTCACATACACACACCACCATACACACACTCACACACACACACACATACACACATACACACACCACCATACACACATACTCACAGGGGAATTAAACCAGGAGAGCTATACACACAGACACTCACACACACACATACACATACGCAGTGTTGGCAGGGCACTGCTTCCCCCTCCTGAGGCACCGGACGGTTTGCCAGAATTTCTTCGAGGCCAACCGATCCAGGCCGTCTTTTCCATGGCCTCACCGAACTCCTCCCAGACCCGAGTTTTAGCCTCCACGACCACCCGGGCTGCAGTCCGCTTGGTCTGCCGATACCTATCAGCTGCCTCAGGAGTCCCACGAGCCAACCAGGCTTGGTAGGTCTTCTTCAGCTTGACAGCATCCCTTATTTCCGGTGTCCACCACCGGGTTCGGGGATTGCCGCCACGACAGGCACCGGAGACTTTACGGCCACAGTTTCGAGTGGCTGCATCGACAATGGAGGTGGAGAACATAGTCCACTCGAACTCAATGTCTCCAACCTCCCCCGGAATCTGGTCGAAGCTCTGCCGGAGGTGGGAGTTTAAGATCTTTCTGACAGGGGGCTCTGCCAAACGTTCCCAACAGACCCTCACAGTACGTTTGGGCCTGCCGAGTCTGTCCAGCTTTCTCCCCCGCCATCGAATCCAACTCACCACCAGGTGGTGATCAGTTGACAGCTCCGCTCCTCTCTTCACCCGAGTGTCCAAGACATACGGCCGGAGGTCAGATGAAACAACTACAAAGTCGATCATTGATCTTCGGCCTAGGGTGTCCTGGTGCCACATGCACTGATGGATACCCTTATGCTTGAACATGGTGTTCGTTATGGACAAACTGTTGCTAGCACAGAAGTTTAATAACAGAACAACACTCGGGTTCAGATCCGGGGGGGCGTTCCTCCCAATCACGCCCCTCCAGGTGTCACTGTCGCTGCCCAAGTGAGCGTTGAAGTCCCCAGTAGAGCAGGAGTCCCGGTCGGACCACTTTCCAGCACCCCTCCCAGAGACTCCAAGAAGGCCGGGTACTCTGCACTGCCATTTTGCCTGTAAGCACAAACAACAGTGAGAGACCTATCCCCGACCCGAAGGCGCAGGGAAGCGACCCTCTCGTTCACCACGGTGAACTCCAACACATGGCGGCTGAGCTGGGGGGCTTTGAGCAAGCCCACACCAGCCCGCCGCCTCTCACCGCAGGCAACTCCAGAGTAGTGGAGAGTCCAGCTTCTCTCGAGGATTTGGGTTCCAGAGCCCAAGCTGTGCGTGGAGGTGAGCCTGACTATCTCTAGTCGGTATCTCTCAACCTCCCGCACAAGCTCAGGCTCTTTCCCCGCCAGCGAGGTGACATTCTATGTCCCTAGTGCCAGATTGGGTCGTCGAGGCCTCCGCCTTCGACTGCCACCCAATCCACTTTGCACCGGCCCCTTACGGTTCCTAGTACAGGTCTTGATGAGTCCATACATACGAGTTTTCCTTGCGTATCACGCACCATTAAACCAACATTATTAGCCTTCTCAGACGTTTAAATGTGGCGTATTAGGAAGTTTTTATATTCACGAAAAAAACAATCCTGTACATGCCAGACAAGCTATCTTTAGTAACTTAAACCCCTTATTATATTTTTTTTATCCTCCTTCTAGAGTCGCGTTTGGTATCACTGCTGTAAGCCTCGCATACCCCAGGTATTAAACTACACGGAAATACATGAATATATGTAGATATCATGTAACCAACAAACAGTTTAAGCAGGTCTTTCCTAAACAAAACTGCCAGAAGGATTTTTTAGCTCACCAAAAACAGCTTTTTACCTCAATTGAAATCCAATGGTCCATATCTGTCAGGAACACACTTGTCAGGAATTGGCGGAAGGACTCACGATGCAGACCCCACAAAGGCAGATGGTTCACAAAGGTTTATTTTCCAAAGCAGAAGTACTGTTATAAGAATTCTATATGTCCAAAAGAATTCTATATCCTTATATTATCCAGAGAGACACGGAGACAGATTATATTATAAAAAGCGAAAGGCCAGGTTTTATTCCTTGCAAGGGAAGCAAATTACACAGATATATCAAAGGTACATAGTGCGTTTTGCTTACAGAGGTAAGCAAAACATTACATTTTATATCACTAAAGTGGGGGCTGTCAGTGGGAGGTGTATCTTGCATACACCCTCCCCTCAAGGCCCCAGCTCCAGGCTCCAGGTGCAGAAGTCCTCCGGCAAGCCATGTCTTTAGTTATGTCTACACCATGCTTGGAATAACATGGAGGACATAACATGATTTGACATGACCTGTAGAGAACTATGAGCACCAACTAACTATAAACAATATACACAATTATAAGAATAAAATTCTTATAACATTCCCCCCTCTTTATGCTGATAACAATTAGCATAAACAACCTACTAGCTTGATTTTGAGTTTTAAACTATGACAGAAGCGAAAACCCAGCAGGGCGTTGACCTAGCCAGAAGAACATTTTGACCTATTGGTAAAATGACCTAAAGCTGGGAAAAACTCTTCTATCCACCCCTTGCCCCAAAGGCGGTGACAAAACACAAACATCAAGCATCAAACGTATGTAATCACTTCAAATGATTAACTTATAACACATGTCAAAACAAACACAACAAATGATTATAATGGATATGTTTCAAATCAAATGGGAACCCACAGAGTAATGCACTGATTCTTCAAAGTCAAATTCTTTAAAGTCCATAAATCATAAATCAAAACATAGTGTCACTCCAAAATAAAGTAGAAAAATTTGCCAGAGGTTGAGCTGGTCAACCCATTGGACTCAAGATCTCTGGCCTGTCCCTGCCTGTCCATTTCTGTCCCTGTAACGAAAAGAAAAACACATGGAGTGAGACATATGCACATTCATAATGATTAAAATCAATTCTCTTCAGCATAATCAATTCAATGAACCATACGGCCCTTAGGTCTGTAGTATGATCCATCCTGGAGCTGTTGTCCCGTTGGTGTACATGCAAACAATAACGTCCCTCAGATATCAAAGTGTTCATCTGAGGTCAAAGCCTTGACCTTAGTCGTTTGGCAGGTGCATGTCCAGGAATGTTGACCCAGCAATGGCCACATTCATCAATCTCACCAACAAGCTCCGGTACATGTAAAGCAACACAAACAAACGTTATTAGACATGGAAGTGCAACAACAAGTACATGTACTGTATCTCAATACAGATTCTAAAATCCCAGTAAATCTTCCAAATATGTTTTAAAACCAGGTCAAAATGAATTTCTCTATTTCCGAATGCTCTAATTTCTCTGTTAGAGTTTGAAGTCCTTTCAAAATCCTTTTGTAGATCCCCCCTTTTCAGCTAAAAGCATGCTCAGTGCTATTTTGTTCTGTCCAGTCCTTGGACCAGTTTTCTCTCATTTCCAGTTTTAATTAACAGTTACAGCATCTCTAATACAATTCATAAACCTTTGTTGTTTATAAATATACTTAATTTAATCCACATTTTCAGAAATTGTCCTAAATGGTAAAAATTAAAATCCTAATGCTAATTTAATTTTAGCCTTATATTCATTAAGGACACCTTCGAAGTACGCCTCTGTCGTCGATGTAAATGGGGCTCTCAAATGAACCTGAGGGAGCTGCTGTTTGGCTCCTAAAGTGTGAGTTTCCACTCACGATGTTCTCCGTCACATTGTATGTGAACACAAATAAAACGAGGATCCTTTAAGGACGCATGTTTCCGGTCAGCAGGCAACGCTGGTCTAATGGTCTTACTTTCACAAAACCTCCAGACTTCTGCTTTGCACTGCACCTGTCCCTGATCTCTACGTTTGTCAAGTTCAGAGTGATGTCACAGGAAGTCATGTGACCCCCGTCACTAGCCCTGCTCACAGGTGTGCTTCCCTTCACAGGTGTAAACCAAGATGATATAAGTTCAAAGAACTATGTTAATATTAGCTCTTACTGGTGGTGGCTATATTAATTTTCAAAACTCCTTTTCTGAACTGGTATACTTGTTGTAGTTGGCTTCCATCCAAATAAAGAACAAACAAATTAGAACGTTCTCTGACATTATAGACCCATAGAAAGTGCCTCCTAGGTTTTCGTCAAACGAAACCACAAAAGCCCTTAAAATGATCAAACCATAAAATTGAAACAGCAGATAAACCCTGTTTCCACAGATATGGTCTGCTGGAAATCTATTTTAATCTGAAAAGGTTTAATCAGACTAAACAGTGCTTCTCCAGAAAAGTCCTGTCAACTTTCTGTATTTCATTATTTGATTTAAACTCCTCTTTTAACTGCATTAAACACTGTTGTTTCAGCCTCATGCTAACCATTAGGTTAACCAAGCATCCCTTCAGCACTTTAACACAGCTTTGTTTAAATCTTCTTCTCCTTCATACAGTTTTAGTTTAAACCTTCATCACTTTAATACAGTTTTAGTTTAAACCTTCATCTCCCCCCTTTTTGAGACGTGGTACAACCATGTACAATACAAAACCAACTCTGTTCTTTAACAGAATACTCATAATTTTCTCTCATAAACCAAAATCACATCCTTCTCTGTAGATGTGTGTCTCATGTGTCCGTGTTTGTGTCTATGTGTCTGTATTTACATGTGTTTATGGTTTATGTGTGTCTCATGTGTCTTTGTGTATCTTTATGTGTTTATGTACCTGACCTGTTAGTTGAAGCGGTCAGTCCATGAGGTCATTCCCTCGTCTCTCGTCTGGACCCAGTTTCGACCTCCTCCTCCTCCTCTCAGTGCCCTCTCGTCTGTCACGCCCACCTCCACCTCGCTCTCAATTGTGCATTTTTCCTCAGAGAAATACATTACATTCATATTAATTTCAAGTTTCATCCAATTTGCAAACACACTTTACAAATACCTTTTTGGTCAATCTCAATAGATCAATTTAAAACAAATAAACGTTAGTGTGAATTGGTTTATCTTACCGCTTCCGTGTTTGCTGTTGCAGCTTTTTTTCCTTTTTTTCTCAGCCGAAAATCCGCAGGTGGGAGGTGGGGTGCAGAGAAAGTTTTGGAGAGAGCACTGTTTTCCGGAGAGAGGGAGGAAGCCGATACCTAGATGCTCCAAAACCATTTAAACAAAATACAAATGATTAGTGTTTTGAAGTACATGTGTGTACTTCTTTCAAAATCTCTTCTCTGCTTCTGTTTTTTCTCAAACTAGAAAAATAGCTTATGGAAGCTACCTTTCTCTCTCATGTTGTTCAAACTTTCTCTAAACAAAAACATTACCGTTGTTCTGATTCACATCATTAGACTCATTCTTCATCCAACAATGGCCCATTCATAACACATTTATTCTCTCAAACACACCTTTTATCTTTAACTTTTTAGGTCAACAATTCTCAGTATTGCCAACAATTCTCAGTATAAGCCCCGTCACTTTCAGTGGGCTTTTTTCTCTAACTCACCGCGTCACCAGCAGTGAACATTTTTCAGCAAAAGCTCTTGTGGGCTTTTAAAAATCACCGCTTCACATGCAGTGAACACTATACGTAGGCCTACGTCTTCCTATACGTCACGTCCAACGCGACTGGACTCCAATCTCACCATTAACCATAGGTTTCGGCAGGGTCTCGATTAAAGAGTCAGCTCGAGCTTTCCTGTGCATATCCCACACTTCCCGTGTGAGTGTCGCACCATAAACCAACAATAATAGCTATGCAAGGCAGTTCGATTGTGGCGTATTACGATACGTGATTATTAATCTAAGATAAATTCTTGTGCTCTCTAGACAAGCTCTCTAGATCTCATACTCCTTCTTGTAATTAGGTGCTCTATCTCGCATAGAGGTTCGCACTTGTCACGGCCAAATGAACTAAACGCACGAGTCAGTTTCAAGAAACACCATAAAGACTTACAAAGCATAAGGTATCTATCAAACTAAAATCTAGCAAGACAACAAGCTTTAACACAGATTAACATCAGAATATCCCGTTTACAATCTCACCATAAACCACGCAGGCAGGGTCTCGACTGAAACACATACTTTTCCCAGCTTTCAATCTCACCATAAACCATATAGGCAGGGTCTCGACAAAGCGTTATCAGTGTTTAAGAATCTCCTATGCTGGCCAGCCTCATGGAAAAACATCAACTTATGGTGATGTAACTTACATACGCCAGATTTCCAAAACTAGCTACTTCCGGAAGCTTTGGTATTAAATCACACACACACACACACCAAAAATAAATTAAACAGCTGTTTACCTGAATTTTCAGTCCAATAGTCCAGTTGTTCCGCAGCCAGACTGTCTGTTCTGTCCTCTCGTCTCTCTGCTCTTCTCTTTTTTTTAAGTCCAGATCTCGTCATCGTGTTCACACACACAGAGGGGATATCTGGCCCTTTACTGCTAAATAGCACAGCTTGGGACTTGCAAGAAATGCTTTGTTTTTGCATTTCTCCGTGCACGTCAGTTCACCTCTTTGCATGAGAAACAACGAATATTGAGATCCGGGTCACGGCACCAAATGTTATAAGAATTCTATATGTCCAAAAGAATTCTATATCCTTATATTATCCAGAGAGACACAGAGACAGATTATATTATAAAAAGCGAAAGGCCAGGTTTTATTCCTTGCAAGGAGAAGCAAAGTACACAGATATATCAAAGGTACATAGTGCGTTTTGCTTACAGAGGTAAGCAAAACATTACATTTTATATCACTAAAGTGGGGGCTGTCAGTGGGAGGTGTATCTTGCATACACCCTCCCCTCAAGGCCCCAGCTCCAGGCTCCAGGTGCAGAAGTCCTCCGGCAAGCCATGTCTTTAGTTATGTCTACACCATGCTTGGAATAACATGGAGGACATAACATGATTTGACATGACCTGTAGAGAACTATGAGCACCAACTAACTATAAACAATATACACAATTATAAGAATAAAATTCTTATAACAAGTACAAAATCTGAAATCCAAAAGACGTGGTCAAAAACAAGGCGAAGGTCATAAACACTAGTAGACTGATTAAAGAAACACAAGGAAATGCTAGATAGTCAATCTAGCACCAGGCAGAGGGAACCGCACAGGTTATAAAAGCTGTAGGAGGCATATCGTTCACACACCCCGCATGACAAGTTACCAGGGGCAAGATTCAGTCCGTGGCAAGTTATGTCTATGTTTATGTTTGGATTAGCATAAAGGACATGACATAATCAGAACTGACATGACCTGAAGAGGACTAGAAGTAACCAGTACAAGACAAGACAAGACATTTATTTTTGTATAGCCCAATATCACAACAACAGTCGCCTCAAAGGGCTTAACAGACTGCACTAGACAACAACTCCTTAGACCCTCCATCAGGGTAAGGAAAAACTCCCAAAAAACCCAGCCGGGAAAAAAGAGAAACTTCAGGGAGAACCACAGAAGGAGGGATCCACTCCCAGGAAGGACAGGCCGTGCAGGAATGTGTCCAGGACAGTTGAAAAATACATAAAAATACACAAACATATTTACAAATAAAAACATTTATATTGGCAGTGTCCAGTGTCCACTCTGAGTGTGCAACCAGTAATTATTAACAATAGGAAATGTTTAAGCAGTAACCTAAATACCAAAATATGTAAAACTGTTATACACAATCTTAAAAGGAAAGTTGTGCAGAGAGAGGTTCTTAGCAGATTGGTAAATAGGAAATAGCTTATGTTTACCTAGATTTAGTTTATACCCTGACAAAATTCACTAAGTAAGTAAAGAGTAGCAGGAATAGATGTATTTAAATCTAAAATGTAAATGTAAAGAAGCAAGTCTTCAGCTAACAAAGAAACTTTACCATCTTCACCATGTATCTGTATGCCCAAAATGGTAAGGTTAGAACGGAGTGCAATAGCAAGAGGATTGATAGTCAGCACAAATAATAAATGGCTTAATGGGCACCCCTGTCTTGTTGAGCGAAAAAGGCTTAAGTACTCTGATTGTGTATTATTTGTTCTAATTGTGGATTAGTGTAAAGTATTTTTATCCAAGCACTGTAGGTTTCTCTAAAGCCAAATGTTTTGACCACATAAAACAGATATGACCACTCTACTCAAAGGCCTTTTCGGCATCTAGTGAAATCAAGACTTCCTGAGAGTAATTTGAAGGGGTATTGTAGAGTACAGTATATTCAAATCTTTAATTTAATTAAACATTAGAAAACGAGTGTCTATTTTGAAATAATCCAGTCTGGTCTGGCTCGATTATATTAGGTAGGTAGGTAGGACAGACTCAAAACGCATAGCCAATACTTTAGATAGCGTTGTCAGATCTAAATTCAGGAGAATTATTATGCGATTCGATGACCAAGACAAAGGATCTTTTCTCGTCTTTAGGAGAAGCGAAACTGTTGCCTGGTTAAGAGTTTGAGATAAAACCCCAAGATTAAAGGACTCATTATACATATACAACCATAGTGGGGAAACTCTATTCCAAAATGTCTTGTAGAACTCAGATGGGTACTCATCAGGACCCGGACATTTTCCACTCTGAAGAAATTGCACAGCTGCATTCAGCTCCAACATGATAATAGGTTTTCCCAGATTAAGAGCAACCTCCTGATCAATAGTAGGGACATTCAGACTGGCAAAAAAAAGTCATCAAAGTCAACTGCTGTGGGTGTATAAAGACACATAAATTCTTTAAAGGAGAGATTAATTTCAGATAGATCAGTTATTACCCTATAAATATGAACCTTGGAGATTTGGCAAGACGCAAACACCTGCCTAATCTGGTGCGCCAAAAGTTTGTCAGCTTTATCACTGTGCTCAAAACATTGTGCCTTAGACTGGGGCAGTAGTTCTGTGGTGCAATGAGTCATAAGCATATCAAATTCAGCCTGTAGTAAGAGACAATCTTTATAGACATCAGGGGAAGCAGAAAGTGCATATAGGAAAGTCAATTTGTCTTGAAGTCAACAAAACTACTGCTGGATAGAAGGCAGGTGTTAAACGGCAGTGTTCTTAGGTTAATGGTCATTGTAAGGAGCATGGTCAGAAGGAACAATGGCCTTGTTAGTACATGTTGTCAATAACGATAATAATCTATTATCAATCAGAAAGAGGTTGATGTGTGTGAACGTACAGTGTACAGGAGAAAATAATGAATATTCTTTTTTGAGAATACTGCAAACTCATTCTTAAATGACTGAATGATTTTGGTCGAGCGCAAAGGCAGGACAGGGTTTGAGGATGATCAATCCATTTGACTGTTAAGCCAGTAAAAATTGCCTCCTAATAATAAATAAAAGGTGGCGTGATGACATTCTGGAAGAAGGGAAAAGAGACGTTTAAAGAAGGAGTCATCAACACAATTAGGGGCATAGATGCTAACTAAAGTAATCTGTAAGTCCTGAATTTTGCCAATAACAACAACATACCTGCCATTGGGATCAGCGATACAGTAGTTTTTCTATAGTTTGATATACTTGGCCCACCCAACCCTTCCTCAGCTTAATGTGTTCCAAGTTATTGAGATGGGTTTCTTGTAGAAGGACAATAGGCTCCCAGATAGGCCTTGATAAGATTGTTCAGGAGCCTATGTTGTCGGGGGCTATATGCCCCTGGTAGGGTCTCCCAAGGCAAACAGGTCCTAGGTGATGGGCCAGACAAAGAGCGGTTAAAACCCCCTTATGGATAGCACAAAATCAATGACTGTGACGTCACCCGGTATGGCGCAACCGGGGCCCCACCCTGGAGCCAGGCCCGGGGTTGGGTGGGCTCAGCCCGAAGGAGCGACGTGGAGCCGACCTCCCGTGGGCGCACCACCTGTGGGAGGAACCGTAAGGGGCCGGTGCTAAGTGGTTTGGGTGGCAGTCGAAGGCGGAGGCCTCGACGACCCAATCCCCGGACACGGAATCTGGCGCTAGGGACATGGAATGTCACCTCGCTGGCGGGGAAGGAGCCTGAGCTTGTGCGGGAGGTCGAGAGATACCGACTAGAGATAGTCGGGCTCACATTTACATTTACGTTTATTTATTTAGCTTACGCTTTTGATCCAAAGTGACTTACATTGTTCTAATGTAATTACCAGTGTTACAGCTGGATCCCCACTGGAGGCAAGGTGGGTTAAATGTGTCTTGCACAAGGACGACAGTACGACAGTATGAACTGTGGGGAGAGTGGGAATCGAACCGCCTACCTTTTGGTTGAAGGACGACTGCTCTACCCACTGAGCTACTGCCTCCACTCACCTCCACACACAGCTTGGGCTCTGGAACCCAAATCCTCGAGAGAGGCTGGACTCTCCACTACTCTGGAGTTGCCTGCGGTGAGAGGCGGCGGGCTGGTGTGGGCTAGTGATGGGAAGTTTGGATCATTTTACCGACTCAGTTCTTTAAGTTCGTTCAGCAAAATGAACGAATCTTTTTTCATCTTTTTTTCGTTCATTTCGTTCATTTCAGCATAATCTAATTAAAATGTTACATGTTACAATTTTTTAATACATTTAGTACTTTTGGAATAAAAACTATGATAACTATAAGCTAATGCATTCATGGCCAAACTTTGAAAAATAAATTATAAATTCAATGCAGCTTACTTCAGGCAGAGAGTTCAACTCACCTCTTAATCCAAATAGTCTTTTCCTTTGTCTCTTCATATTTAGCTTAGCATTAATTCCGTCATCATGTCTGGTCTGGGCCGTGACAGCCTCATGTAGCTGTAGTTAATACATCCGTCCGTCCAGAAACAGAAAGGAGTCATTCATTCGTTCGTTCGTTCACCAAGTCCCAGCCCCATAGAGAATGAAACTCAGACCCAAAGACTGACTCATGAAATGAACGAATCCTTCTGTTTCTGCATTCAGCCTACGGGGACTTGAATGAACGACTCAGAGACTCGGGAGATGAATGACTCCTTTCTGTTTCCTGTATGAGATGTGGCGCAATGTGCATGCGTGGGTGAACGACTCGCTCTCTGAGATGACTAGTTGTTCCCGAGTCATAGTAAAGACTCGTTCAAAAAGAACAAATCGTTCATGAACAACTTATCACTAGTGTGGGCTTGCTCATAGCCCCCCAGCTCAGCCGCCATGTGTTGGAATTTACCCCGGTGAACGCCTTCGGGTTGGGGATAGGTCTCTCACTGTTGTTTGTGTTTACGGGCAAAATGGCAGTGCAGAGTACCCGGCCTTCTGGGAGGGGTGCTGGAAAGTTCTCCGACTGGGGGACTTCAACGCTCACGTGGGCAGCGACAGTGACACCTGGAGGGGCGTGATTGGGAGGAACGGCCCCCCGGATCTGAACCCGAATGCTGTTCTGCTATTGGACTTCTGTGCTAGCAACAGTTTGTCCATAACGAACACCATGTTCAAGCATAAGGGTGTCCATCAGTGCACGTGGCACCAGGACACCCTAGGTCGGAGATTGATGATCGACTTTGTAGTTGTTTCATCTGACCTCCGGCCGTATGTCTTGGACACCTGGGTGAAGAGAGGGGCGGAGCTGTCAACTGATCACCACCTGGTGGTGAGTTGGATCCGATGGCGGGGGAGAAAGCTGGACAGACTCGCAGGCCCAAACGCATCGTGAGGGTCTCTGTTGGCATAATCGAGGCCTATTGTTTTGCTCGAATTTTTTTTTTTATCTTTCTTGTTTCCACCCATGATCCTAAATTTGACCCAGCAACATGCAACTGATGGACCATGTTCTCCACCTCCATTGTCGATGCGGCCACTCAAAGCTATGGCCGTAAAGTCTCCGGTGCCTGTCGTGGTGGCAACCCGCGAACCCGGTGGTGGACACCGGAAGTAAGGGATGCCGTCAAGCTGAAGAAGGAGACCTACTGAGCCTGGTTGGCCCGTGGGACTCCTGAGGCAGCTGATAGGTACCGGCAGGCCAAGCGGACTGCAGCCCGGGTGGTCGTGGAGGCTAAAACTTGGGTCTGGGAGAAAGACTATCGGTCGGCCTCGGAGAAATTCTGGCAAACCGTCCGGCGCCTCAGGAGGGGGAAGCAGTGCCCTGCCAACACTGTTTACAGTGGAGGTGGGAATCTGCTGACTTCAACTGGGGATATTGTTGGACGGTGGAAGGAATAATTTGAGGATCTCCTCAACCCTACCAACACGTCTTCCACTAAGGAAGCAGAGGCCGAGGGCTCGGAGGTGGACTCGTCCATCACCCAGGCCGAAGTCACTGAGGTAGTTGGGAAGCTCCTCGGTGGCAAGGCACCGGGGGTGGATTAGATACACCCTATGTACCTCAAGTCTCTGGATGTTGTGGGGTTGTCTTGGTTGACACGCCTCTACAACACGTACGTGGCGGTCGGGGAAAGTACCTCTGGACTGGCAGACCGGGGTCCTAACCTTTGGTCACACCTCACACAGGAGGGGGCACTTCTTCACTACACTTTTATGTGTACAGCCAGGTGACATGCAAGCTGTTACTACTGTTGTTGATGATCTCTGAGCAAAATATTTAAGACCCTGTGTCTCTTTAAAACTCTCTTGTGAAGCTGCTAATTTTCATTTTGACAAGATTCTATTGCAGGGTGTAGTTTCCCAAATTGGCATCTGCTCTCTCTTGATTTGAAATGCATTTAAATGAAAAGGAAAACTTAATGGAAGGATCAACCATTTAGTCCTGTTAGGGGTCCTGGGTAACTGAAGCCTATCCCAGCAACTTTGGGCCTAAGGCGGGGTACACCCTGGACAATGGCCAGTCGCAGAGCTGATTGGCAAATCTTTAATCCCCCAGGCAAAAAGACATCAAACGTTAAACAAAATCTCTCTCCATCACTCTAGGCTGCTCCCAAGTCAAAAGTTTTTGTTCCCTTGTTCTACAACTACCCACAAACACAACAATCAAACACAGCAATCTTTCATCTAATAAAACTGGAGGGCACAAGAAAATACTATTAAATATTGGACCACTACAAAGTATCTATGTCTGACTGTCTCTGACGGTAGGCAATGTGTGGCTTTATTGAACCAATACATTTGACAACAAACATTCAATGGCAGCTCCGAGGTCTGTTAGAATGCATTCTAGGCATAAGTCTGGATTGGGTAGCTGTAGAGGGCTCTGGTTGTGGTAACAGCAGATTGGCCATTGGTAGACACTCATTTTGCATACAGAGTAAAGATCAGTAACAATGACCATGTATAGATGTCTGTCCTCCAGGTGTAAAAAAAGAATGAAATATTCAGCCTCAACAACAAATTTGTGACGTACAGTATGTGACGTTTCAAAGCTTCAACATTCCAAAACATGTGCGACAACAGCTGAGAAAACATGGACACACACTTGGACAGCGACTTGCATGTTCTCTCACAGGAGCTGTAATGTCGTGAGAAATGTGATTCCAGGAAAAGGTTTATGTTGATTAAAAAGCTAGTGACATCTACTGGACATTTTGTTTACAGAAAAGACACCCTCTGACATAAACCGTTTCAACCGCCTGTGGACTACAGATAGAAGTTCAACTACTAGACCTACAGTTTATATCAACATTCAAAAGGTACATTAGTTATATAAGAATTCTGGGAATTCAGAATTGATAAAGTCTCTTGGAATTAGAAACGAAACGTCTTCACCTTGAAAACTGAGTCCAGATGCTTTTGCTTTAACGTTTTCTTCAAGATGACCTGGATGACCGAGACCCTTCACAGACATATTATACTCATATTTCAGTTTGAGAATATATTGTTATATTGTTTTAATTTAATCTAAAACCATTCTAATATATTTGGCTCTATACACTACCACAATGGATTTGAAGTGAAACAAACAAGATGTGCGTTAACTGCAGACTTTTAGCTTTAATTTGAGGGTATTTACATCTAAATCAGGTGAACGATGTAGGAATTACAGCAGTTTGTATATAAGCCTCCCACTTTTTTATGGACTATAAGTAATGGGACACATTAACAATCATAAATTAAACTTTACCTTTTTAATACTTGGTTGCAAATCCTTTGCAGTCAATTACAGCCTGTAGTCTGGAACGCATAGACATCACCAGAGGCTGGGTTTCATCCCTGGTGATGCTCTGCCAGGCCTCTACTGCAACTGTCTTCAGTTCCTGCTTGTTCTTGGGACATTTTCCCTTCAGTCTTGTCTTCAGCAAGTAAAATGTATTCTCAATCAGATTCAGGTCAGGCGATTGACTTGTCATTGCATTACATTCCACTTACATTCCACTTCTTTCCCTTAAAAAAACTCTTTAGTTGCTTTCGCAGTATGCTTCGGGTCATTGTTCATCTGCACTGTGAAGCACTGTCCAATGAGTTCTGAAGCATTTGGCTGAATATGAGCAGATAATATTGCCCAAAACACTTCAGAATTCATCCTGCTGCTTTTGTCAGCATTCACATCATCAATAAATACAAGAGAACCAGTTCTATTGGCAGCCATACATGCCCACGCCATGACACTACCACCACATGCTTCACTGATGAGGTGCTATGCTTTGGATCATGAGCAGTTTCTTTCCTTCTCCAGACTCTCTTCCCATCACTCTGGTACAAGTTGATCTTGGTCTCATCGGTCCATAGGGTGTTGTTCCAGAACTGTGAAGGCTTTTTTAGATGTTGTTTGGCAAACTCTAATTTGGCCTTCCTGTTTTTGAGGCTCACCAATGGTTTACATCTTGTGGTGAACCCTCTGTATTCACTCTGGTGAAGTCATCTCTTGATTGTTGACTTTGACACACACACAGTTGTTTTGTGTGGTCTTCCGGGTCTTTTGGTGTTGCTGAGCTCACTGGTCCGTTCTTTCGTTTTAAGGATGTTCCAAACTTGGCCACACCTAAAGTTTTCTTCATCTCTCTGATGGGTTTGTTTTGTTTTTTCAACCTAATGATGACTTGCTTCACTGATAGTGACAGCTCTTTGGATCTCATAATGAGAGTTGACAGCAACAGTTTCCAAATGCAAATAACACACTTGAAATGAACTCTGAACCTTTTATCTGCTTCTTGTAAAGGGAATAATGAGAGAATAACACACACCTGGCCATGGTCCCTTAAAAAGTGGGAGGCACATATACAAACTGTTAAAAAATACCTACACCGTTCACCTGATTTGGATGTAAATACCCATAAATTAAAGCAGTCAAAGCACATTCGTTTCATTTCAAATCCGTAGTGGTGGTGTATAGAGCCAAAAATATTAGAATTGTGTCAATGTCCCAATATTTATGAACCTGACTGTATAATGTGCCTTCTTAAAACAACTTTAAAAGTTTCTGAACTGAATCTTATTTGTCATTAATTCCCAGACATTCTCAGATTTTTGTTATAAATTGATGGAAAAGTGATGGATGATGATGAAAACCTCAAGAACAGTAAAAAACACAAAATAAACTTGATTGCAGAAGTTGACTCTCTAAACGGCAGGCACGGAAGGATTCAGGTGCAAGTTTACCAAAATCCTTTACGCTAAAATGTTTCTAAAAAAGTGTATGATGGTAAAAGTAAAAAAGGGTAAAGAGAAGACTGACTGTGGAAGCTACAGGTCCATTGCACTCTTAAACCATGAACAAAAAATAATTACAAAACTGACTGGAAACTCTGACCAGACCAGATTTGTTACTGGCAGGTTATCTTTTAGAAATTCCTGCTTGCTTCTTAATACAAATATACTCTGAGCATGTTAAAAATATAAATATCTCTTGATGCCTAAAAGGTAGATTGACTGATTATGTTTAACACAATAATACGTTTTGGGTTTGGCCCCAACATTATTGAATCTTTTCTTCTTACTAATTCTGATAAATCTCAGCTGGTTTCTCCATTTATCTTTGATTTTGCTATGGAACCTTTGGCAAAAGATTTATGGCTAACCCAAAAATTTAAGATATATAAATAATTTGTTAAAAGTTGTATAAATCTGTATGCTGATGATTTATTGATCTGCCTGACAGGACTCAATAGTCTCAGTTCTGATTCTTCTTACATAATGTATATCAAGTGATTAAGAGCACTCTCAGAATACACTGTCAACTTAATATGAATTTATGCCACTATCTTATCATTTAAGTCCTGCATTTAGAGTGTCTTCCATTTCAATGAATCTCAATTCATTTCACATGTTAAAATTGTGCCAGACTCTCTTTTTGAATATTTGGCTGCCGGAATTACCAAGAAACAGTTTCTTATTTTATATAAAGATTATTAAAATTGGTGTGGTTGCCAACTGCCCCATCTTTTAACAGTTAGCTGTGTTATGGTGTGCGTCTAGCCCAGTGTGTGTTGTTTTGTTTCCCTAGTCTTTGTCTCTCTCGTGTGGTCATTTTGTTCATAGGTGGGGCTGCTGGCTGGTGGGAGTGGTCAGCAGACAGGTGCAGCTGTTTCTCATCTCTCATCAACCACAGTATAAAGACTCAAGCTTTCCGCCACTCATTGCCAGGTTGTTCGGTCTATTCAGTGGTTAGACCACTATGACCTAGCAGGTGAGTGTGTGAACTTTGTGCAGTGCAGTGCAGTGCAGTGCAGTGCAGTGCAGTGCAGTGCAGTGCAGTGCAGTGCAGTTTCTAATTTGTTTTTGTGGTTTGCCCAGTGTCCTTTGCCTGTCTTTGAGCTACTCCTGCCAGGACTACGCCACACTACAACCACACCAAGTTATCCACCTTACCTGCTGTATCAAAACTAAACTTTTTCAACTTCTGTCTGCTTTTAGGTTCTGCCTCTGGCTCCTTAACAAGCTGCATGAAATGAAATGGCTGAAGTTAAACGTATTTAATGTTAACCATGAACAGAACAATTCATTAGATTTGAACACAAAAACACAGACAAGTAAACTAAGAACATTTTGTACAGTATTGTTTTTCTAAGGGAAAATTGAACATTGAACGTGAAGCAAGCATTTGATTAGACCTTTTAGAAGTTCCATGATATCAATGGCTTACAGTTGAAGATATACTAAATCTTTTCTTTTCCAGTCTGACATTGCTGAATAAACCGCAACATCTTTTGGATCGTGTTGATGCAGTTCATAAAATATGCATTCTCATCTTTATTACTCAACATCTATTTTGCCTTTTATTTGTCACTCCAATTCCAAGTTGGGTTTTTATTTCAAGCCCTTACCATTTACTACTAAACATAACAGCCCAGTGAAGCTACCAGTTAAATTATGTTTAAATTGAATTACTGAAATATAAGGATAACATCTCATTGTTCAAAGTTTTCTGTGAATAAACAGGTTTACAAGCCTGTATACAAGACAAACATTTATGATGTTGATATGCGAGTGTTGTCAAAAAGGGAAGCCATAGCATTAGAATTAAAATCAGTTCAGTTACTGACTTGATTGATTAAAAAAAGTTAATCGAAACAAAAGATTTATTTTTTTCACATGTTAGAGCAAGCTGCATGCTTTACCTTCCATTCTCTCAATATTAATATGCTTTGAAAGAATAAATCAACAGTTTACAATAAGTATATCTAAATCATTCATATTCTATAAAAAGCAACTTCAAACTTTAACTTGAGATAATGTATCCTCAAAGACTTACTGTACAACCCACTCATTCTAAAGTATCCTCCACATGCAGGACATGCAGTTGAAAATGAACATTAACAACTACACAGAAAACTGCACTTTATATAATCGAGCAGGTCCTGTCATCAGATAGTCCTCACTGATACATGAAGCTGGCTTTACAAATGCCTTTCTATTTAGACTGTTGAGCTGTTGACTTAAAAACTAAACTGAAAATGTCTGCAGTGATTAATTCAACTTTTTGGACTACTTAATAATCTGTTTTTTCCCGCACAGCCCATACCATACCAATGTAAGGATGGTAACCATTTATTTATAATATTTATTTCAGGAAATCACGAGCAGGTTGGGCAATAGTTACATTAAAGCCACCTCTTTGATATACACCCCTAATAAGTGCACATCAACTTTATTTTATAGCTCTGGCAAATGAAAGAGGTCACTCCAAGTTTTAATGAGTTTAAAATGTGGCTGGCATAAAGCAAGGTATATGATACAAATGCTGAGGGCTGTTCCATAAAACATGCTCATCCTGAGCCACGCTCAGTCACTGAAAACCTTTGGCAGGCTTAAGTTTAGGCTTATTCATTTTAGTTCTGTTTCTCTAGTGTTTAATCAGATTAATTAACTTTACTAACCACTAGAACGATCAAATAAATATTTTGCCAAATTAAAAATTACAACATAGATTATTGTCATGATCCAACCTTGTGTTCTGTTGTAGTCAGTCTGTTTCTGTATTGTGTGAGTTCCTGTTTCGTTATTGTATCTGATTTCCTGTTTTTTATTGTGAAGAGTCTTACCCCTGTCTGTGTTTTCTGATTGACTTCCTGTCTTGTGTCTTTTCACCTGTGTGATTACCTGCTCCACCTCTAATGTGTTTCACCTGTCCCTCGTTGGTGTTCCTTTATAACCCGTGTTTTTTCCCCTGTTCAGGGTCAGATTGTCTTCACCCCGGTGTGAGTTTGCTGGTCAGTTTTCCTGGTGTACTGTACTTTTAAGTGTATTCCTAATGTATTCCTCTTTTTGTATTCCTAGTGTAATCCTTGTGTCCTGTATATTGGATTATAGTGTGCTCGGACCTAGGCCTGATTTCAACCTGGTCTAATAAAGCCTTATATGCCTTTATGGGGGTTCTGCTTTGTGAGTCCTCCTGCCTGTTCCGGACACCGGGTCGTGACAGATTATAATCTACATGAGACTGAGACCAATTGTTTTGGTATTTTGTTTAAATTACATTTAAATCCTAAATATCACATGAATTTGACTTGTTTGTGGGTTAGCCTAGTTTACTTTTTCCCAGAGTTATTTTTCTGGAGATGTGTAAAGTTTTGTGGAGTGTTTCTTTATTTAAAGTGAGTCATTATTAGAATAAATGTCTGTATTGGTTTATTCTTGTGCAGTTTGTAGTGCTTTGTGACTTTGGTAAAGTGAAGGAGAGGAGAACAGAGAGAGTCTGGTTTATTTCCTGCTGTGACAGCTGCATCATTTTAAAAAACAATACAGTGGGTTCCAAATGAAGCAGAACTGTGCTGCTTTCATAGATTAATGTATGTATTTGAAATTTGACAAATTGTTTCGTCCAAGACAGTAACTTCTGCAGAGAAGGGACCAGACTCAAGAGAAGATCCTCTAAACCTGGAGCTGGAGCTACAGCATGTGTTCTTAGAGCTTCTGAACTGGGTCTTCTCCTGGGGTCTTCTCTTTGGTTGCCCTGTATTAAATGACACATGAAAAAGGCAGAAAAACATTATCAACTCATTAACAAACCACCAGGGTTGTGTTTGTATCTGAATGTAAGAGGCTATGAGGGCTTACTGTAAATTATTGTATATGATATGTTGTTATAATAATTTTATTATTATAATTCTGTATATTGTTTATAGTTAGTAGGTGCTCATAGTTCTCTACAGGTCATGTCAAATCATATCATGTCCTCTATGTTAGTCCAAGCATGGAGTAGACATAACTAGATAGACATGGGTTGCCATGGTACTTCTGCACCTGGAGCTGGGGCCTTGAGGGGAGTGTGTATGCAAGATACCCTCCCACTGACAGCCCCCAGTGATATAAAATGTCGTGTTTTGTTTACTTAGGTAAGCAAAACGCACTATGTACCTTTTGTATATATCTGTGTACTTTGCTTCCCTTGCAAGGAATAAAACCTGGCCTTTCGCTTTTTATAATATAATCTGTCTCCGTGTCTCTCTGGATAATATAAGGATATAGAATTCTTTTAACATATAGAATTCTTATAACATTTGGTGCCGTGACCCGGATCTCAATATTCGTTGTTTCTCATACAAAGAGGTGAGCTGACGTGCACGGAGAAATGCACAAAGAAAGCATTTCTTGTAAGTCCCAAGCTGTGCTATTTAGCAGTAATGGCCAGATATCCCCTCTGTGTGTGTGAACACGATGACGAGATCTGGACTTAAAAAAAAGAGAAGAGCAGAGAGACGAGAGGACAGAACAGACAGTCTAGCTGCGGAACAACTGGACTATTGGACTGAAAATTCAGGTAAACAGCTGTTTAATTTATTTTTTTGGTGTGTATGTGTGAGTTTGTAATTACCAAAGCTTCCGGAAGTAGCAGTTTGGAAATCTGACATATGTTGAGCGGGCTGCATGTAGTTTACATCATTAGTTGATGTTTTTCCATGAAGTTGGCCAACATAGGAGATTCTTAAACGCTGAAAGATCGAGACCCTAAATGTCATCTAATGGTGAGATCCGCTTTATCGAGAACCTACATGTAAAATCTTAACGGGTGAGATTTAAAGCCGAAAAAGTATGTGTTTTTGATCGAGAACCTACATGTAAAATCTTAAAAGGTGAGATTTTAAACGGGATATTCTGATGTTAATCTGTGTTAAAGCTTGTTGTCTTGCTAGATTTTAGTTTGATAGATACCTTATGCTTTGTAAGTCTTTATGGTGTTTCTTGAAACTGACTCGTGCGTTTAGTTCATTTGGCCGTGACAAGTGCGAACCTCTATGCGAGATAGAGCACCTAATTACAAGAAGGAGTATGAGATCTAAAGAGCTTGTCTAGAGAGCACAGGAATTTATCTTAGATTAATAATCACGTATCGTAATACGCCACAATCGAACTGCCTTGCATAGCTAGTATTGTTGGTTTTGATGGTGCGTTGGACGCACAGGAAAACTCGAGTATTGACCATTATCGAGATCCTTACTGAAAACAACCAAAGGTGAGATGAATGAGTCTGAAGTCAATGTGACTATAAAAAAGGCCTGCCTACGTAGAAGTGATTCCTGCAGATGAGAAATGAGAAATGTTTAAAAGCCCACGAGAGCTTTTGCTGAAAAATGTTCACTGCTGGTGACGCGGTGAGTGAGAGAAAAAAAAAAGCCCACTGAAAGTGACGGGGCTTATACTGAGAATTGTTGGCAATACTGAGAATTGTTGACTAAAGAGTTAAAGATATAAGGTGTGTTTGAGAGAATAAATGTGTTATGAATGGGCCATTGTTGGATGGAGAATGAGTCTAATGATGTGAATCAGAACAATGGTAATGTTTTTGTTTAGAGAAAGTTTGAACAACATGTGAGAGAAAGGTAGCTTCCATAAGCTATTTTTCTAGTTTGAAAAAAAAAACAGAGAAGTAGAGAAGAGATTTTGAAAGAAGTACACACATGTACTTCAAAACACTAATCATTTGTTTTTGTTTAAATATTTCTGGGAGCCTCTAGGTATCGGCCTCCCTCCGCTCCGGAAAACAGTGCCCCCTCCAAACTTCCTCTGCACCCCACCTCCCACCTGCGGATTTTAGGCTGAAAAAAGCTGCAGACAGACGAGCAACAGCAACACGGAAGCGGTAAGATAAACAAATTCACACTAACGTTTATTTGTTTTAAATTTTGATCTATTGAGATTGACCAAAAAGGTATTTGTAAAGTGTGTTTGCAAATTGGATGAAACTTGAAATTAATATGAATGTAATGTATTTCTCTGAGGAAAAATGCACAATTGAGAGCGAGGTGGAGGTGGGCGTGACAGACGAGAGGGCACTGAGAGGAGGAGGAGGAGGTCGAAACTGGGTCCAGACGAGAGACGAGGATAACTGACCGCTTCAACTAACAGGTCAGGTACATAAACACATAAAGACACATAAAGACACATGTAACTGCACACACATAAACACATGTAAATACAGACACATAAAGACAAACACAGACGCATGAGACACACATCTACAGAGAAGGATGTGATTTTGGTTTATGAGAGAAAATAATGAGTATTCTGTTAAAGAACAGAGTTGGTTTTGTATTTTATGTGACATAGAAATGTGAACATTAAAGGTTTGAAGAAGTTAAAGATCCAACACTTGGATCTAAAATAAAATTAGTGATTGATGTTTTGCTAAACAATTTTGTGTATCTATTAGTACGAGAATTAATAGAGGTCCTTAATATCAGTGTGGTTCAAACACACGGTATAACGCCAATAAAAGAATGAAAATGAATACTTTGTAATTGGAAGAATTTAAATATGTTTTAAAGTTGAATTGCGCAGAGTAAGTTTATAAAGATAATATAACGTTATAGTTATGGGCCATAAGCTCATATTTAAAAGAAAACAAGGTTACAAGAATCTAAGTAAAGAAAAGAAACATTTATGTATTCTCTGGTTTGGTTTTGACAAAGTTTTTGAGAAAGTGGATTCAAAGCAACCACTGTTTTGGATTCACAGGAATGTTTAAAAACAAGATAACATTCTATGCAAGTCAATGTAACAGGAGCTTCACAGCACCCTCCTTTTTGCTCCAAGAGCGAGAAATGTTTTGTTTGGGTTTTTGTTTATTTTTAGCTCCACAGACATGGTGGGAGCCTTTGCATTAAACAAACTTTTAATGTTGATAAAAGAATACTGAGTTATGAATGTCAGTGACAGAAACAGTCTGCACTGAACTGATGTGTTAAATAAAGTTTATGATACTTAATTATGAAAACTGTTTGACCTTCCGACAGGTCTGTTGATATGAATAAAAGTCCACATTTGAGTTTTATTGAATGTATGAAACATGATTTGGTAAACTAAACTATTGAATTAATGAGATTGAATATGGTTTTTGAGAAGAAAAACTTAAAGTTTAAGTAATTGGAAAATTGAAATGAAGATAGTTCAAAATAAATAATAATCATTATTTATTTTGGTACTTTATAATTAAGGTATAGTGTCATCTATATCTAATCTGGTTTTGGTGATTAAAAACATATCTATGTTAAAACAGTTCAAACTGTTAAAATGATCTTAAATGATTTTATTTGAAAAATTAAAGTTAATGAAAAATAAGTGAATAAAAGATAATTGTTAAACTGACAAGGTGAATTGTTAAAGTTTAAGAGCATATGCCAATGGCTTGCTGGGTTTAATCACTGTTTGAAGTGATTTAATTTTTTTTTTTTTTGAGTACAGGGACTAACACAAGGTCCTTTTGAACAGACGTTAAGTTTTTGTTTTGGTTTTGGGTTTTATCAAACTCCGAGAGAAGGGACCAGACTCAAGAGAAGATCCTCTAAACCTGGAGCTGGAGCTACAGCATGTGTTCTTAGAGCTTCTGAACTGGGTCTTCTCCTGGGGTCTTCTCTTTGGTTGCCCTGTATTAAATGACACATGAAAAAGGCAGAAAAACATTATCAACTCATTAACAAACCACCAGGGTTGTGTTTGTATCTGAATGTAAGAGGCTATGAGGGCTTACTGTAAATTATTGTATATGATATGTATTTATTGCCTGTACACACCTGTGGATACAGCAGCAGGTGTGGATGGGGCAGGGGAAGCTGCAGCAGCAGGTTTTCGCAGGGGGAGTGCCCAGGCTCATTGGCATCAAAAGTCAGCTCTGTCATGACAATATATATAATATACATATTATACTATTAAATTATAATACAAGTTAACATTTGAACATTACACCAGTCACAAACAACACATATCCTCTATAAACTCGGCGGTGGAAAACTAGTTGTAGTACGGCAAATTAGCTCAGGCTTTAGCTAGCTAGTTGGCTCAATATATACAACTCTAAAGAATTAAAAGGCGTTTTTTTGCAACTTACCAGAGTTTCCGACCCCCTCACTCACTTTTCTTCGAGTAAGAACTTTTAAGATTCCTGGCTCTGTAAAATGACCAAGATGTTTCGTATTCCACAGGCTGCCCCGATAACTTCGTCCTCCATTGTTGTTTTGGATTTCTGCCTCTATGGTCCGCCTCCGTTCGTAGCACGTCACTACTAGAGCAAGCTCCTGATTGGTTAACGCGCCGCAAATTTTCGGCAAAGTTCAGATTTTTCAACTTGCGCGAATAAAGCATTGGGCGCGTTTTGCGCGTCAAACGCTCAATTCGCGCTATTCGCGCCACCTCATTCGCACCATAAGGTAAGGGGGTCAGCAGGTCAGTGATGTACTGGGGGGCCTGTCCATGCAGAGCCCTAAAAGTCAAAAAGACTAAAATTTTAAAACCAATTCTGAATTTGACTGGAAGCCAATGTAATGAGGATAAAACCGGGGAAATGTTAGCCCTTCTGTTGGTTCCAGTTAAAAGCCTGGCTGCAGCATTTTGCACCATTTGTAGTCGACTCAGAGACAATAAGTTAAAACAAGTAAAAAGAGAATTACAATAATCAAGACAAGAAGAGATAAAATCATGAATAATCATCTCCAAGTCAGCTTTAGACAATAACACTCTCAATTTAGAAATGTTTCTCAAATGATAAAAACAGTTTTTGACCAACTGTCTTTCAGAGCCAACCATCATGAGACCAGAACAGCTCTCCTACCTAAGTCTCTTGGATTTAGAGACGAAACGTCACCTTGAAAACTGAGTCCAGATACTTTTACTTCAACCATTGTAATGAATACTATTAATAAAAATTATTTTAATAATTAAAATAAATAATTTGTAAATAATAATTTAATTCATCATTTAAATAAAAAATATTACTAATAAAAATAATAATTAATTAATGATATTAAAATGGTTCTTTTAATTTGTAACATGTTGAGGTTGTCTTTTTTCGGTTTCGTTTTGTTTTATGTCATGTAGTGTGTTTTATTTATATATATATATATATTAAGACACGAAAGCTCCTCACCATGCATGGAGGGTTCCACCCCAAATCCAGCACCCTGAGACTGTACGCTAGCCATAAAGAAGGCGGCCGTGGACTAGTGAGTGTGAGAGCCACTATCCAGGATGAAACATCCAAGATCCACAAGTACATCAAAGATAAGGCCCCAACAGATGACGTGCTCAGTGAATGTCTCAGGCAATGGGGAACAGAGGAAGAGGAGCTGGAGGAGGGACCATCATGGGAGGACAAACCCCTACATGGGATGTACCACCGGAACATAACTGGCTGATATCAAGAAATCCTACCAATGGCTAGAACGGGCCGGACTGAAGGACAGCACAGAGGCACTCATTAGATTAGATTCAACTTTATTGTCATTACACAAGTACAGGTACAAGGCAACGAAATGCAGTCATCATGGCTGCACAGGAGCAGACCCTGAGCACCAGAGCAATAGAGGCCCAAATCTACCACACCAGACAAGACCCAAGGTGTAGGCTGTGCAAACAGGCCCCTGAGACAATCCAACACTTAACTGCTGGCAGGGAAAGCATACATGGAGCGCCATAACCAAGTGGCTGGCATAGTGTACAGGAACATCTGCACGGAGTATGGACTGGAAACCCCGAGGTCAAAGTGGGAAACACCTCCAAAGGTGGTAGAGAATGACCGAGCCAAGATCTTGTGGGACTTCCAGATTCAGACTGACAGAATGGTAATGGCGAACCAACCAGACATTGTGGTGGTGGACAAACAGCAGAGGAAGGCCGTTGTGGTTGACTTGGCAATACCAAGTGATTGCAACATCAGGAAAAAGGAACATGAGAAACTAGAGAAATACCAACGGCTCAGAGAAGAGCTGGAAAAGGCTTGGAAGGTGAAGGCGACATTGGTGCCTGTGGTCATCGGAGCACTCAGGGCTGTAACCCCACAAACTGGAAGTGTGGCTACAGCAGATCCCTGGAAGAACACCAGACATCTCGGTCCAGAAAAGTGCAGTACTAGGAACAGCAAAGATACTGCGCAGAACCCTCAAGCTCCCAGGCCTCTGGTAGAGGACCCGAGCTCGAAGGATGAGACCACCCGCGGAGGGTGAAGGACAAAGTTTTTTTTTTTGTTGTAGTATATATACAACAACAACAAGACGGAGATGGGCGAGTGCGATAACAAGGCTCTGTTGGAATTCTCCTACCCAAGAGGATGTGGGATGAATGGTTACTTTGAAACCCACAATTCAGGCTTACATCGAAGCAACTAGGAGCTCAGTGTTCCAACATCCACAAGTGGCAGCCGCTATCACAACTTGAGATTGACGAGATACAACACAAATGCTACGGCAAAGGGGAGCCAGGACGGGAGGTCAGAAGGGAGCCAACAAGGGCTCCCCAACCGGAGATTGGGTACGAAGACCCAACAAGTGCAATAACCCTGAACGAGGCAGCGACTGACCTGAAAGACAAGATCATGGCGAGAATGAATGAAAGGCAACCCCGACGCCAATGACAACGGCTAAGTGAAGTACCATCAGAAAGTCTACTAGAAGACGTGAATGCAGCATTGAGTGCGATCCCTACCACAACCATCACTGAAACCAATGAGCTGATAGACACCTCAGCAGCAGTGATCCTCAAGATGCTTGGCTATAAGAGCAACCATGGAAGCCATGAGAAACAGTACCCACCATGGAAACGAAGGCTGGAGGCTAAAATCAAGAAAGCACGGAGTGAAGTGAGCCAACTGACATAGACCAAGAAAGGTGCAATGAGAAAGCAAGTACCCAATAGGTACAAACAGATGCCCATACCTGAAGCACTTGAAACTGCCAAACAAAGGCTCCAAGCCTTGGCCAGCCGCCTACAGAGGTACACAAGAGAGAATGAAGCCAGAAGAATAATGTTTGCAACTCAGCCTGCAAAAGTGTACGCTCAATGGCAGGGTGATAACAGCAGAGCCGACCCACCAAGGCAGGAAACTAAACAATACTGGAAAAGTATATGGGAGAGGGAGGCATCACACAACAGCGATGCACAGTGGCTGGTGGCTCTGAGCGAGGACCATAGCAACCTCCCTGAACAGAATCCAGTTATCATCACAGCAGCAGACATCCAAGAAAGTCTCAGGTATGAAAAACTGGACAGCACCGGGCCTTGACAGGATGCACACCTACTGGCTATAGAAGCTTACTGCACTCCACGAGTGCCTTGCAGCACAAATGAACCAGCTACTAAGGGGTGGGACTCACCCTGAATGGCTTACCAAAGGGCATACAATCCTGATCCTGAAGGATCCCACAAAGGGTTCAGTCCCATCCAACTATCAGCCAATAACCTGTCTCTCCACAACACAAAAGCTCATGTCAGGCATTGCGGCATTGTGGGCACATGAATCAATACATGAGCAAAGCACAGAAGGGCATCGGCAAAGAAACCAAAGGAGCCAAACACCAACTCCTGGTTGACAGAACAGTCACCCAAGACTGCAGAACCTGACACACCAACCTGTGCACTGCCTGGATTGATTACAAGAAAGCATATGACTCAATGCCACACACATGGATCACTGAATGCTTGGAGATGTACAACATCAACAGGACTCTAAGAGACTTCATTGCAAACTCAATGAGGCTGTGGAAAACCACCCTTGAGGCCAATGGCAAGCCACTTGCACAAGTATCCATCAAATGTGGCATATACCAAGGGGATGCTCTGTCCCCACTGCTGTTCTGAACCCCCTCAGCCAAATAACCAACAAGACTGGCTATGGATTCCGACTCAGGAATGGGGCCACCATCAGTCACCTCCTCTACATGGATGACATCAAGCTATACACTAAGAGCGAGCGGGACATCGACTCACTGATCCACACCACCAGGATCTACAGCTCTGACATTGGGATGTCATTCGGACTTGAGAAGTGTTGCCAAATGGTGACAAAGAGAGGGAAGGTAGTCCACACAGAAGGGGTCTCACTCCCAAAAGGAACAATAGCAGACATTGAGGATTGTTACAAGTACCTTGGAATACCACAGGCAAATGGCAACCTCGAAGAGGTAACAAGGAAAACAGCAACTGCCAAATACCTCCAATGAGTAAGGCAAGTCCTATAAAGTCAGCTCAATGGCAAGAACAAGGCACGGGCAACTGACAGCTACACCCTGCCAGTGATTAGATGCCCTGCAGGAATAATAAGGTGGCCAAAGGAAGAGATACAGACCACAGACATTAAGACACAAAAGCTCCTCACCATGCTTGGAGGGTTCCATCCCAAATCCAGCACCCTGAGACTGTACGCTAGCCGTAAGGAAGGCGGCCGTGGACTAGCGAGTGTGAGAGCCACAATCCAGGATGAAACATCCAAGATCCACAAGTACATCAAAGATAAGGCCCCAACAGATGACGTGCTCAGTGAATGTCTCAGGCAATGGGGAACAGAGGAAGAGGAGCTGGAGGAGGGACCATGAGCCCTTACACCTATGGGCAAAGTTTGACCGCACGCCTTATAAACCAGAGCAATGGCATCCCTCACCAAACGTGATATAGTTTGCCTGGTTGCTGCAGCCTCTGGCTTGCAGCCCCCGTTGCATACAAACAGCTGTTCGCACTTACGCCACTGGCTAGTGCGGTGGACATAAGTTTGGAGGGCACATACTAGACACAGTAAGTGAAGTCTCTCCTGCTCCGGTGTTGTAAATGGCAGAGGACAGAAGGCTTCAAGAATGACCGGATTCAGGGTAGAGAATGGAACTTTTGGAAGATAATTAGGGTGAGGATGCATAATGGCTTTGACCAGGCCAGGGGCAAAACTGACAGTGCCTATAAATCCCCAATCCTCTTAAGATTGGTAATGGTTGCCAGAAATAACATCTTTAGAGTCAGAAGCCTGACAGACACTGACTTTAGCGGTTCAAAAGAAGTGCTTACTAAGCCCTCAAGCCTTATGGCTAGGTCCCAGGTAGGAACTGTAGCTCCAGTGGGCGGCCTTAACCACTTGGCCCCTCGAATGAAGTGGGCAACTAGAGGGTGTCTCCCTATCGAGACCTCCGGGCGTGGCAAGCCGAAATGGCGGCCACAAAGACACAAAGAATGTGCTAAAAATTAGTGCCCTAGGACAGTTTGTTCTGCAGAAACTCCAACACTGGCAGTGAACTGGGTCTGTATGGTGTGTAGCACACCAGGCTTCCAAGACACGTAGGCATAGGATTTCCTAGTAGAGGGAGATCTAGCACTCAAAATAGTCTCTACAGCAGGGGCTGGGAGCCATAACGTCATAAGAGTCAGAGAGAAGTAGAGGGGACATTGTGCTGTCTGCTGTGAAGCAAACAGGTCCACCTCTGCTTTGTAATATCTTTCCCAGAATTGGCTCACTACCTCGGGGTGGATTTTCCATTCCCTGTGTGTCACAGCCTGTCTGGACAATAAATTGGATATAAATTGCCTTGAGGGACAGGAACTTGTCCTGAGCTCAAAGCTTCCCCTTAGCTGCTAGAGGAAGTATTTCAGGGCCAGAAATACAGCCTTCATCTCGAGGATATTAAGATGGCCTCTCCATATCCCTTGGGCTGGACGGCCATCAGCCCGTGAGGGATGCATCTGTTGTTAGCATCATGCGACGACAACATGGACCTAGAGTGGGACCCAAAATCAGAAATGGTCTCATGTGCAGAAGGCCCAAAGGTAGACCCAATATTCTTTGAAAGAAGTGCACATTTCTCATTCATTTTCTGGCCTAGCCTAATAGCCTTCAGGGTAGTTAGAATGGACTTGACACATGCAGGAGACATATGTGCCTGCATCTCGGTTGAGTCCCAAACAACCCCTAGATATGTTGTCCCCTGGGCGGCAGAGATAACGCTCTTCTCGGCATTGAGTCTCAACCCTAGAGATTCGAGATGAGCTAGGACGACATCCCAAAGTGCTAGCTCCTGAGACTGAGCCAGTTGTCTATATAATTCAAAAGGCAGATGCCGTAGAGTTGCAAAGGAGCCAAGGCTGCATCCATGCATTTTGTATATGTACGGGGTGACAAGGCCAGGCCAAACGGAAGAACCCGATACTGGTATGCTTCGCCACCGAAAGCAAACCTCAGGAACCTTCTGTGCTGTGGCAGTATTTGAAAATACGCATCCTTAAGATTGTATCTATGCTCTTGGCCTACAAGACCACTACTGGTTCTGCACCCTCATATCTTCACTCACTAATACAGACCTACGTTCCTACCAGATTCCTGCGCTCTGCAAATGAACAACGTCTGGTGGTACCGTCCCAAAAAGGTAAAAAATCACTCTCGGGTACCTTCTCTGGATCTGTTCCACATTGGTGGAATGATCTACCTGCTGCTACAAGATCAGCAGACTCTGTAGCCATCTTTAAAAAACGCCTGAAAACACATCTCTTCTCTCAACACCTGACTGACAAACACTGAGTTTTACTTCCTTTCTAGCGATTCCTTTCTTTAAAAAAAAATAAATAAAAAAATAAAAATTTCATCCTTAGCTTTGTATACTGCGCTGGGTTTAAACTGACTAGTTTTTTGTGCACTTATGATTTTTGTACCTTGTGTTGTTAAAATTGCTTCCATTGTTTTCCTCACTTGTAAGTCGCTTTGGATAAAAGAGTCTGCTAAATGACTAAATGTAAATGTAAAATGATGGTAACAAACCAGTTGCCTAATCAGATCTGGGACACAATCATTTTTACCGTGAGCATTTAGATTTTCAATACTTTGAGGAAGTACTTTTAGTGTGTTTGTGGAAAAAAGCCCATTCAAATAAATTGCCATTGTCAAAATAATCACCCGAAGGGATCAGAGGGCGAAAAGGGATCCAAAATGCCTACCAAGTTAATGCGGTTTTGTACACTTTAGTAAATGGTAAATGGCATGCATTTATATAGCGCTTTTTTGCACCCTTCTCGGGCACCCAAAGCGCTTTACATCGTGCTTCCACTCACCCCATTCACACACATTCACAC
Source organism: Perccottus glenii (assembly GCA_024416835.2). Taxonomy (NCBI): domain Eukaryota; kingdom Metazoa; phylum Chordata; class Actinopteri; order Gobiiformes; family Odontobutidae; genus Perccottus; species Perccottus glenii. The sequence continues at coordinate 2,639,612 of JALDQB020000023.1, read as the reverse complement.
ACATTCACACCTGGGGCAGACAGAGAGGGAGGCTGCCACACAAACGGCGCTCAACCTTCTTCTACCATCACCAAACACACCTCTACAGTCACACACATTCATACACTAGTGCTATGGACACCGGAGGCAAGGTGGGTTAAGTGTCTTGTCCAAGGACACAACGACAGTATGAACAGGGCAGAGCTGGAATCGAACCGCCAACCTTCCAGTTATAGGACGACTGCTCTACCACTGAGCCACTCCGTCCCGACTTTGCGATTCACCCCTCTTTTTGACCCTAAAACACGCTTCCTCCGGGCAAAGATGGTTCCTGGACACCTCTAGGTTTGCTCACGCTCCAGCTGGGAACCTTGGTCAGTCACCCAGACCTCTGACCACTCCTAAACTACGCCCACCTCCCAGGAACCCACTATGTGTCCACTTCCCCACTATTTTGGGGAAAAAATTCAAAATGTATTAATTGTATTAACTGTATAAGTTTTTTGATTTTAGTCATTTTTGGGCACTTTCGGCAAAAAAGTTTTTAGGGGACTCTGCACTCCTGCGCGAGGACAAGCGCCTGTCCTCGGGTAAACGATGGACCAGAGTGGGCCTCCGGTCCTGGTTCTCAAAAAAAAAAAATCTTTAATCTTTTTGAAATTCTGCACCCCGCTAGAGGGCACAGGGATGAATACAGGAGACCAGGTTTGGTGGCCCTAACCCTTTAGAGGGCCAAGATATGGAGATCCCTTGTAACATTTATACAATGTAACAAAATAGTTACTTAGTTAATAGTGTTCCTGTACAGTGGAATTTTGAAACGGGACTTAGTGCTGAAGACTCAGGGTGGCCTACAGGGTGCAGTCATATAGTTTGTAAAACTAATGGATATTAAATTAGTATGCCTACATTCATTATGTGTCATATGAATACAATGCAACTGGTTTATCCCAGATCGGACTTATTCAATTATATAGATAGTGTGTTTGTGTACAGGGTGTTTTGAACGTTTTCTTTCAAATTATTATGATAAAAACTATTTAGCTGGTGTCAGCAAGCACCCCTGAGTGGGGTAAATCAAGTCCTGATTCAAAAATCCACTGTACAGGAACACACTACTTTTATTACATTGAATAAATGTTACTTGGGATGTCCATATCTTGGCCCTCAAAAGGGTTAGGGCCACCAAACCTGGATTTCTGTCTTAATCTCCAAGCCCTCTAAGTGGTCATAAACACTAGAAGTCTGGTACAAAGACACGAGGAAATGCTGGATATCTTACACAAGGGTGAAGGAACAATCTAGCAAAGTGCAGGGGAAAACACACAGGTTATTAAGGGAACAAAACGAGGGACACATGCAACACATTAGGGGCGGAGCAGGTAATCACTAGGGAGAGGAAGACACAAGGGCAGGAAGTAAATCTGACAGACAGACCGGGGAAGGACTCTTCACAATAAGACACAGGAAGATTAGTACAAGCATACACAAACAGACACAAGGGTGGATCATGACACCCCGGTCTGCCAACCCAGAGGTACTGTCCTCAATGCCACACAATGTTGCAGAGGTGTGTTAGCCAAGACTGGCATAGACTTTCCCAATTTGTTTGGACACAACTTTGTCATCTGGGTCCAAACAAATGTTGCACAAAATGCTGAGATCCTGGCACTTACATCTGGCAAGTGTTTCATATGCAAGCACTTGAGTCTTCTGAATTTAGATTTAAAAAAAAACAAAAGCATGGTCAATCACAAAACGTGCTGGATTTATCTTTCTGTTTAAGTGCTTCTGCCTAGCAGATAAATGTCCATTATCGCGATATGGCTTGATCAGATGTAAGGATTCATTAATTATTTCATTTTATGTGATTGGAACAGTGCATGTTAATAAACTTAGGCTTATTTCCATCCATTGTCCCAATATTCTCACACATTCATACACCAGAGCGGTGTCAATGGAGGCAAGGTCTTTACCAAAGACACAACAGTATGAAGACAGTATGAAGTGTGTGGAAGTAAAAACACACAGTTATATGTGAATCATACACACAAAAGTAAGAAAGTAAGTTTGCAAAGTAATAAAAAAATTACTGTCAATATTTGTAACATAATCACCTTCTGCGTAGATACCTATCCTCATTGAACAAAAATGCATGTCTTCTATTTCTACCTCTAAGAATGCAAATGCAATTATTTCTTCAGCCATAGCTGTTACCTCTACGAATAACTAGATATGAACAGATGTGAAAAGGTTCAATATTGAATATCCCTGGTGCCAAACTCTAGTCAGCTAATAAACTCAAAACACCTACAAAAGCCTTTAAATGGTCTCTCACTCTAGTTCTATAGGCTACACAATGGGAAAGACTGCTGACTTGAAAGTTGTCCAAAAGACAACCATTGACACCTTGCACAAGGACGGCAAGACACAAACGGTCATTGCAAAAGTGGCTGGCTGTTCACAGAGCTCTGTGTCCAAGCACATTAATAGAGAGGCAAAGGGAAGTGAAAGATGTGGTTGAAAAACGTGTTTATAAGCAATAGTGAAAACCCCAAACCTGGAGAGGATTGTGAAACAAAACCCATTCAAAAATGTGACGGATATTCAGAAAGAGTGGACTGCAGCTGGAGTCAGTGCTTCAAGAACCACCAGACGTATGCAAAATATGGGTTTTAGCTGTTGCATTCCTTGTATCAAACCACTCTTGAAAAACAAACAGTGTCAGAAGTGTTTCGCCTGGGACTGATGTCCAAAGTTATGTTCTCTGATGAAAATACATTTTGCATTTCCTTTGGAAATCAGGGTCCCAGAGTCTGGAGGAAGAGAGGAGAGAAAAATATTTTTTTATGTGTATATGTGGACCCTCAAAAACACCAAAGAGGTCTCAGGCATGACACCCGTATGTTGACCCAAGGACATGAGCTATAAAAGTTTATAAGTGTGAGGCGAGGATTAGCCCGCCGCTCACACACTTGTTGCAAACTGATCCCCTTTAAAACACACATTAAGGATGCAACCCCTCTGGTCGAATGGTTATACCTAGAGGAGGAGGCTGACCACAAGCCTCATAGGCCAGGGCATAGCATCGCTCACCAATGCAACACAGTCTGTTTAGTGCATTTAGTTTAGACGCACACTTTACACCACTGTCTAGTCGGTTCCACAGAATCACACTACTTCGACTAATACCCTGTCTCTTTAATGTTGAATGAACGCACTGTACCTTTTAAGTTATATTCTTTTCAAATTATACCCCCCACCCCCCTCTCTTTTGGTAAACATTTTTTGAATATTACTGGAAAGTTGGTTGTTTTTAGCTTTATATATAAATAACAATGTCAAAGTCTTTAAGTTTTATATTATGTGAATTCAGGAACAGTGTGTTATAATAATCTCTAAATCCCACATTGACCTTGTGGTGGGTTGTTGTATTTAATAGTAGATAGTCAGGGCTTGTATTAAAAACTTTTTCTAATTGACTTAACAAAGAAATGGCAATTTAAAAAAAATGTTTATTTTGAAACAATGCCAAGTACAATGCAAATAGGTTCATATTTTATGAATTCAATCAGCAAGGTACAAATGTTGTTTCTCTTTACTCAGCACTGCTGACTGACTGGAAAAAAGAAAAAAATGTCAAATGCTTGCTTCATCTTTAGTGTATGGACACATAAAACATCAGAATATTTTATTAAATGATTACCTTGCCAGCATCACGGCTCTTGACTCTAATCTTGTTGACCTGAGACTCAGCGATGTCAGCACGCTCCTGAGCTTCCTCCAGTTCATTTTGAACCTTTCTGAGTCTGGACATGTGAGTGTTTGCCTGCTCCTCCTTTTAAGAAGTAGCCATATACGTATTACTTATTGGTAAAATGTTAATGTTTCAAAAAAAAAAAGTGCTGCATTGCATTTTCATTAACTTACAGCCTCCTCAGCTTGTCTCTTGTAAGCTTTGACTTTAAGCTGCAGCTTGTCCACCAGATCCTGGAGTCTGGCCACATTCTTCTTGTCCTCCTCAGTCTGTGATCAAAGTAATATCAAGAAAATCAGCGTTAATATGTAGATCTGAAGCTCAGTTTATGGTCACTAAGAAAACTCTTACAATAGTTTGTTATATTTAACATATATATTCAAAAGACTAGCATTCTCAGGTGTCTTGGCCATTTAACACTGACAGTTTCTGAGGTGTGTTCTACAAAAAAAAGAAAAATACCTGATAGGTCAGCTCCTTGACTCTCCTCTCATACTTGCGGACTCCTTTAATTGCATCAGCTCCACGTTTCTGCTCAGCTTCAACTTCTGCTTCAAGCTCACGCACCTTTAAAAAAGACATTTAAATACGTTGGTTTAAAATGTTTTCCACAGTATGTTACAAACACTTCAGCAAAGGCACACACCCTGGACTCCAGTTTCTGGAGTTGCTTCTTGCCGCCCTTCATGGCGAGGTTTTCAGCCTCATCCAGACGGTGCTGCAGATCCTTGACAGTGACCTCCAGGTTCTTCTTCATCCTCTCAAGATGAGAACTGGTGTCTTGCTCCTTCTTCAGCTCCTCAGCCATCATGGCAGCCTGAAATATTTAAGAGTGTAATTATTTTCTTGACAAAAAGATATATAAAAACGTAAATTACTGTGTGTTTATAGCCATTATAAACTCACATCAGTGATGGCCTTTTTGGCTTTCTCTTCAGCATTTCTTGCTTCTTGAATTATATCATCCACTTCACCCTGAACCTGGACCAGATCAGCCTCCAGCTTCTTCTTGGTGTGCAGAAGATTGGTGTTCTGTGTGACCAAGAGAAACATACTTAGATAGATGGTTTTATTTATTTTGCTATTCCTCTCACGTGTTAGTAGAATAATTTAAAGCCAAACCTGAGAGTGAAGCAGTCCGACACGCTCACTAGCGTCCACCAACTCCTGCTCAGCCACCTTGTGTGCTCTTTCTGTCTGTTCCAGAGCAGCTCTCAGCTCCTCAATCTCAGACAGCATCAGGCCATTTCTGCGCTCCACCATAGCAACCTGCTCCTTCATATCTTCATGTCCTCTGACGGCATCGTCAAGGTGCAGTTGGGAATCCTGGTAACAGCAAAGATAACATTTCATTCATATACTACATTTCATTGATCCTACTTTTGTTTGAATGACTTGAATTAAATCACCTTGAGCTGGCCCTGGACATTCCTCAGTTGTTTCTGGGCCTCAGCAGCCTGTCTGTTGGCATGGCTCAGCTGAATCTCCATCTCATTAAGGTCTCCCTCCATCTTCTTTTTGATTCTCAGAGCATCATTCCTGCTCCTGACCTCAGAATCAAGAGTGCTCTGCATGGAGTCAATGATCCTCTGGCTGTTCCTCTTGATCTGCTCCATCTCCTCGTCCTTCTCTGCCAGCTTCCTGTCAACCTCACCTTTGATTTGGTTGAGCTCCAGTTGAACATGGAGAATCTTGGCCTCCTCATGCTCCAGTGTGCCCTTTTGAATAGGTTACACAAAATATCAAATACTATCACTTTAGTAAAAACATGTATAAATGTTTGAAAAATTAGATAGTGTTGAATAAAATTCATAACTTAAATGATTTAACAATACCTCAGCTTCCTCCAATGCTGTCTGTATCTCAACCTTCTCTGTCTCAGCAGTCTTCTTGGCCTTTTCCAGCTCATGGATGCTCTTTCCAGTCTCACCGATCTGTTCAGTCAAATCTGAGATCTCCTCTGAAGAAAAACAAAATGGGGATTTATTAATATTATAATCAACTAGCTGTATTTCTGTTTTTCCTATATTTATTAATGTGAGAGGAATGACTCACGCTGCAGGTTCTTGTTCTCTCTCTTCATGGTCTCCAGATGATCCAGAGCCTCCTCATAAGAGTTCTTCATCTTAAAGAGCTCAGTGCTCAAAGAACGAGCCTCCTTCTGGGCTCCCTCCAGTTCAGCCTGACCCTCCTCATACTTCTGCTTCCACTCTGCCAGGACCTGAGAATATGTGCTTTGAGTAAAAAATGTATATGATAGAGATATGATTGGCTGTCATTATCATTGTTGTTTACTTTGTCAAAGTTTCTCTGCTTCTTGTCCAGATTGGCAGCCAGAGCATTAGCTCTCTCCACATCAATCATGAGGTCCTCCACCTCACCATGCAGCCTCTGTTTGGTCTTCTCCAAAGAGGCACACTTTGAGTTCACAGCCTGAATGGATTCCTCAGCCTCCTGCAGACGCTGGGCAAGCTTTTTCCTGTGGTTAAGGAAAGAGAGAAGGAAACACAAATACAGAATAAACACATACAATCACCTTGCATAAAATTCAAACAAAAAATGAATTTTATTTACTTGGACTCCTCCAGTTCCTCTGTGCGCTGAATAGCATCAGTCTCATATTTGCTTCTCCACTGAGCCACTTCACTGTTGGCTTTGGACATTCCTCTCTGCAGCTCAGCCTTGGCCTCCTGCTCCTCCTCAAACTGCTCTCTGAGCAGATCACAGTCATGACGGGCAGACTGGACAGCATGAGCCAGGGCGTTCTTGGCCTGTTCAAATCAACATTCAGTATATAGTATTCAGTCAACAAAGAAACATCTATTGGACGTGAAAATAAAAATTTAAATAGTTGAGAAAATTTTTTCATACCTTGACCTCCTCCTCAAAGTGTCTCTTCAGCTCTTCAATCTGCTGAGTAAAAGCCTGTTTGCCCCTGGTCAGCTGGGAAACCAGAGCTTCCTTCTCCTCAATCTGACGAGCAAACTCACCTGTAATGGATTAATCATTTAGTGTCAAAGATCCCAGGACTAACAAGTAATATGCTTTAGGTTTTGGTGCCATACCATTCTCTGTCTGCAGTCTAGCTCTCTGAGTATTAATATCATTGAGCTGGCGAACATTCTCATCATTTTTGGCCTTGAGTTCACTAAACTGGTCCTCAAGAGTCCTGCACATTTTTTCTAAGTTGCCCTATTAAAAGCAGAAAAGAGACAATATTTATGAGGTGAGAGGACATGGCAGTTAGCTTCAGTTTTAGCCTACTTGTTCAGATAGTATTGTTGGAGCATGTAACCCAAAATCTATGGAAACATAGTTTCTTACCTTTGCTTTAGCCACAGCTTCCATGTTGCTGGAGAGGTCATCGATCTCCATTTTGTACTCGCTTTTCTCTTTCTCCAGCTTCTGTTTGACCCGCTGGAGGTTGTCGATCTGCTCTCCCAGCTCAGCAACACTGTCAGCTTGCTTCTTGCGAAGAGCTGCAGCGGTTGCCTCATGCTGCAGGGTGGACTCTTCAAGATCACGACGCAGCTTCTGGAACTCAGCCTCACGTTTCTTGTTCAGCTCGATCTGGGCGGATGTGGCTCCACCAGCTTCCTCCAGCCTCTCACTGATCTCCTCCAGCTCCTGGAGAGATCAGCTCTGCTTCTCCACCTTTGCACGAGCTGCTCTCTCAGCCTCAATCTCCTCCTCCAGCTCCTCAATACGAGCCTACATTGATCAGAGCAACAGGAAAACATACTTTTTTTTGTTTGTTTGTTTCAACCAAGCCTAACTTTAAAGGTATTTACCTGGAGTTCCTTGATCTTCTTCTGAAGCTGAGCACCAAGGGACTGTTCATCCTCAATCTTGCTGAGGAACTGACTGATCTCAAAGTCTTTCCTAAAAAATTTTTTTCGACATGTTTGTTTCATATCAATTATATATACATATACAAATTTCCAAAATTGTGTAATAATATCTATCAATAACACAACACCATTCATAGAGTGTGATTCTAAAAGTTTTGTAAGTATACTTTTTGATTTTCTCATCAGATTGCTGCTTTTCATTCTCCAGATCCATGATGGATTCTTGGGCCAGTTTCAGGTCTCCCTCCAGCTTCCTCTTGGTTCTCTCAAGGTCCATGCGGAGTTTCTTCTCTTGCTCCAGAGATCCCTCAAGCTACCAAAGGACAGGTTTCAATAGGTTATCCCAGTAAGACACATTTTGTGGACTTTTAAACAACAGTTATCATTATCAATAAAAAAACAAGGTTTCCTCACATCGTCCACTTGCTGTTCCAGCTTGGTCTTGGCTTTGGTCAGACTGTTGACTTTGTCTTCCTCTGCCTGAAGGTCATCCAGAGTTTGCTGGTGGGCCTCTTGGAGGGCTTTCTTCTCTTTGGTCAGTTTGGCAATAGACTCATCTTGAGATGTCATCTCCTCTGTCAGGTTTTTCACCTAAAAAATACCACATCTCTTATTTCTTTTAGCTCACAATAAACTGATGGAATTGTTCACCTTAAATATCATTATAGAGATTGGACCTACAACACTTAAATGAAAATGATTTTTCATTATAAAATCTATCTGTATTTCAGTAACATTTACTTACATTTTATGTGTTTGTAATGTTATGAATGCTTATTTTAAACTCGAGCTTTGTATGTATATAATATAATATGATCAACCTTGTTCTCAGTGGCATGTTTCTCTTTCTCCACTTTGGCCAAGGTGAGCTCCAAGTCGTCAATGTCTTTTTTCAGCTCAGAGCATTCATCCTCCAGCTTCCTCTTCTTCGCAGTCAGCTCACCGTTGATTTCCTCCTCATCCTCCAGTCTCTCAGTCGTCTCTTTGAGTTTGGCTTCAAGTTGGATTTTGCTTTTAATGAGCCCCTCACACCTTTCCTCAGCATCAGAGAGGTTGTCAACTTCCTATAGCACATACATACACAGAGGTTTATAATGGAATTCATATTTACATTCTTATCTAAATACCATTATAATTCCATAATGTGGTCCTTAATTATTCACTGACCGAAGCTACTTGCAACTGCAGGTCATTTTTCTCTCGCAGCACAGCAATCATTTTCTCTTCCAGCTCTTTCTTCTTTGCCAGAGCAGCGGCCAGGTCAGTCTTCATCTTCTCATAGTTCTCTTTCATATTCTGCAGTTCTTTCTCAGTCTCTGCACTCTGAAGCAGAGGCTTGATCTTGAAGTACAGACTCATCCATGGCCAGTCTTTCACAGCAGTGAAGGAGCGGATGTTGTACTGGATGGTGTAGATGGATTCTCTGCATACGTTCACAGAAATGCATCATTGAGTCTAAGTTGTTGATTTGGTCTAGTTTAAAAAAATAAAAAGTGTACCTTCTCTGCATCATCTTAACAAACTCCTTCCTCATGACATATCCTCTGGCGAGAGCTTGAATCATGCAAACCAGTGAGGCAAGTTTCTCGTCTCTCATCTCCTCCAGTACACCCAGCAGACCAGCTTTAAAGAACACCTGTTATACAACCAAACAAAAATGACACTGATATTTATCAGAACTACCAGACATACAACATATATTGGGTGGCAGTAACTCAGTGGTAGAGCGGCCGTCCTTCGAGTGGGTGGGCGGTTTTATCTCCGCCCGAAACATCCCAAAACATAATAACATCCCGCTCTCCCCCACAGTTCATACTGTCGTTGTGTCCTTGGTCAAGACACTTAACCCACCTTGCCTCCAGTGGTCAGCTGTAACACTGGTAAAACGCTTTGAGTGGCTAATAGTTGGAAAAGCGCTATATAAATAAATTATAATTTATATATATATATTTAATTATTAACAAACCACATTTTATGTACCTTTGTGTGTCCAAACATATACTGAGTGTGGTCCACATCAATGGAGCCCAGAAGTTTCTCTGAAGCCTTCTTGTTGTCCATAAAATGTCCCTCGGGGATGACTGCAGCATTTAATACTTTGTATCTAAGTAGGAAAATATTTTGTATTGTTGAATTTATTAAAGTTTCGAACATTTAGAGATGTAGTTAACAACCTATCCTGGCCAAATTGCTTAATGCCAAATTTTTATTATTGATGAAAAATACTATATTTCTAGTCACTACTTGACTGAACATGTAATGACTATCCACCTCTGCTTGAAGTCACCGTAGATAACTCTGCTGGGGAAGCCCTTTCTGCAGATTCTGATGCCCTCCAGTACACCATTACACCTCAGCTGGTGGATGACCAGAAAGTTCTCCATAAGACCTGGAGATAAAAGAGTTATTGATCGCCTATGTTTACATCTTCAAATTCATGCCTTAAGTTAAAAACAGTAACCTGGTGTCTTAGATTCATTTGGAATCAAGCAGCGCACAAAGTGAGGGTGAGTGCTCCTCAGGTTGGTCATCAGCTTGCCCAAGTTCTCCTGTGGATCAGCAGATATTATGTAATGGCACTATTTTAAAATGTGGTTTTACACAGCAAGAAGAAAACAACATACTCTGAAAAGGGCAGACACAGTCTGGAAGGAACCACCCTTCTTCTTGCCCCCCTTCTTGCCAGCAGCAGCAGCCTCTGTAGAAGACATTGTAGTTAGTCAATTTTCTTTTATTTGTTTTTCATTATGCATTTGTGACTTCACCATCCAGAGAGTTTCTTACCCTCAGCTGCAGCAGCACTAGCTGAATACAGTGTGGTCATCAGTTTGTTTCCAGCCTTCTGGTAGAGCTGAACAACTGAGTCGTTCAGGGGGTCCTTGTTCTTTTCCAGCCAGCCAGTAATATTGTAGTCTACTGTACCTGCGTAGTGGACCAGAGAGAAGTGAGCCTCAGCCTTGCCCTTACCAGGCTTTGGTTTCTCAAAAGCCTTGGTTTTTCCAAGATGCTGATCATGCAGCTTGTTCTTGAAGGTTGTGTCAGAGGCCTTGGGGAACATGCACTCCTCTTCAAGGATGGAGAAGATGCCCAATGGCTGTGAAGTAATAAAATATGTTATCAACTACTCATTTCTTTTGTTTACAATTATTTAATTTCACATTAGTCATGGGTTACCTTCTCAATAAGCTCAATGCAGGCAGCTAAGTCCATACCAAAGTCAATGAACTCCCATTCAATGCCCTCTTTCTTATACTCCTCTTGCTCCAAGACAAACATGGTTTGGTTGAAAAACTGTTGCAGTTTCTCATTGGTGAAGTTGATGCAGAGTTGCTCCAAGCTGTTAAACTACAAACCACAGGTAAACTATCATAAATCTGAGCACACAGTAGTTATGCTATTGTTGTACCATAGTGTTAAACTTACATCAAAGATCTCAAATCCAGCGATGTCCAACACTCCAATGTAGTAGGATCTTGCCTGCTTTGTGTCCAGCATCTCATTGATGCGGACAACCATCCACAAGAACATTTTCTCATAGATAGACTTGCACATAGCCATGACAGAATTGTTGACCTGGCAGACATTAGAAAATGTAATTCTACTTGAGTTGACTGAATTTTTATTCATTATACATTCATCTTATTGTTGTTGTGTAGTGCTAACTTATATGTGATACCTGTGGGACGGTTTGACCTTTGGTCACCATCTCATTTCCAACCTTGACTCTAGGGTAGCACAGAGCTTTCAGCATGTCGGCTGAGTTCAGGCCCAAGAGGTAAGAGATCTTGTCAGCATCTGATGAAACAGAAAATCAAATCAGATAAGTACTGTATGTCCAAAATAAATTATGATGAGGGACGATTCCAGTCAAGAGTTACCCTCAGTGCCGTCTGGTTCAGCCTGCTCCTCACGCTGCTTCTGCTTGAATTTCATGCTGCCATGATGGATCACAGCACCAGTCAATTTGTAGATGTTCAACTTATCCTCAGCAGAGAAGCCCAAGATGTCAATGGCCGACTGAATAATCCAATAACATCAATTAGATCATGCACCAAAATGTACATTTGTGCGTGTTTTAACTTACGTCAGTTGCAATGAACTCCTCGACATCATCAATGCTCTTGACAGTGATTTGACCCTGACTGATCATTGGGTAGTCGTAAGGGTTAGTGGTGATCAGAAGGGCCTCTGTAGTATACAAACACATGGCAATGAAATTGTTTTAATATACATTGTAAAATAAATATTTATTACATTTTAAGTATCACGTTACATGTTATAACCAAAATGTGAGAACATACCCAGAAGCTCAGGCTGGTGGCCAGTCATGAGCTGGTAGAAGATGTGGTAGCTCCTCTCAGCAGACAGTTGGAAGGTCACACGGGACTTCTCCAGCAGATCTACGGCAACAAAAAATATCTTTTTTTTTTTGGTCATAGAAATAAAAGTGCTTAACTTTCATGTAGCATTTCATCAATCTTTCCTAGCTTTAATAAAATTATTTATTCACGCTTACATGTTTCAATATCACATGAAGATAATTTCCCAGTTGAACCAAAGTGGATCCTAATGAATTTACCCTAGATGGCCAGAATAAAGTAATTAGTATAAGTCAATCCAAAATGACCCTGATGTGTTTTAAATGTGACTACTCACAAATCGAGAGGAGTTGTCGTTCCTCACAGTCTTGGCATTACCATAGGCCTCCAGGAGAGGGTTGGCAGCAACAATCTGGTCCTCAAGGGATCCCTGAAGGAGAGAGGTATAATGTCCAACCGAAATGTCTAAATTATTTCTATATTGTGTCACTGTTATACGTTACATAGTTCACCTTAATTTTGCTAGCGACTTGTGGCTCACTCTTTTTGGCTCCAATAGCTGCAATTGATGCAAAGTACTGGATGACACGCTTGGTGTTGACCGTCTTTCCAGCACCGGATTCTCCGCTGGTTTAGGGGAGACATATTGTAAAAAACTTTCTTAAAATCCATTTCACTCAATGGTGCTTCTCTAATACGTACGTAATCAGGACAGACTGGTTTTCTTGATCTGAAATTATGAAATAAAAGTAATTGTGATAACATTTTAAGCCTGCAACATAGCACACCTTTTTTTAATGTATATTTCTCACCATATTTAGTATTCAAATCTTACCAGTTTGCATGAACTGATAGGCATTGTCAGAGATGGAGAAGATGTGGGGTGGAGCCTCAATCCTCTTTTTACCTCTGTAGGCACCTACACAGACAGTATCGTACACAGGAAGCCACTTGTAGGGGTTCACCACGACACAGAACAACCCAGAGTAGGTCTGTAAAACATGAACAAAGACCATAAAAGATTTATTACAACATTACAAGTAGTTTATTTCAGGTAGTTAGGTAAGTCTCTGTACATGGATGCTGCTATTAAAAACTCACGTAGATCATCCATGATGCAAAACGCTCTTTGAGGTTATACAACACAGATGGCTCATTGAGGTGGGTCATCATGGCCATGTCCTCCATCTTGTCATACTTGGGAGGGTTTCGGGGATTAAGGTCCTCCTCTTTGACAGTGAGAGTTTTCTAAACATGTATAATTTTTAAACATTGTAAATGTAATTTTAAATAAATCATCAAATAATTTAACAGTTTAAACACAAATATGAGTAACCTGCCTTTCCGACTTCTGTCTCAACTGTGGCTTTGCCACCCTCCCTTTTGATGACTTTGCACTTGAGATACATCTCATCAGTGTCAGGCACAAAGAACTCAGTCTTGGGATCAAATGGTGCAGTCGCAGCTTCAATCCTCTCCCTCTCTGGCTTCCGGAGGTAAATGGCCGCCGGGCCATACTGCGCCATCTCCGCGTCAGTGCTCATGATGGCACTTTACTAAATACCTCTACTGCTTCTGAAATGTGATTCCTTGATGCTGTCTAGATGCCCACTGGTTGTCAGATACAAGGTTGTAATTAATTACTATTCATTTTTACAACTTAAAGTTACAATAGTAAGTAACTAAAGCATAGTTATTAAATAAACAGATCTATTGTATTTAAATAGGGGCTAGTTTGATACTTTTTCTTTGCCATTCCTTGGGGAAAAAAATACTTGTTTGTAAAACTCGAATAGATTTTATAATTAATCTAAATCAAATTTGTTTGCAATATCTGTATAAAATATTGTAAATCTCTAATGTCTCGAAAGCAAAAAACATTCTAAAAAGCCAGAGAACCCCTGGTCTAGAGCACTTACCTGCCCCTTCAATGCCTGTCAGTTAAGAAGTGAAGTCCAGTCAAGCCTGTGCTTTTATATACAAAGTCTGCCCCCTCAGCATTATGGGTCCACTCAATTTGGTCAGGAATGTTTGACATCTTGTTGCTTCATAGTGAGACATTCAGTGCATCCAAATAATATTTTTTTTTTTTCAAATCATTGCAATGATATTATTATTTGGAGAGTTTTTTATTTATTAAAAAGTATATAATTTCTTCATAATATGGACACAATGTAACAGGGTTTGTTAGCACACGTTTTACTTGAAAACTGTCATCTGATCAGTTTAATTATTTTAAAAGGATTCTGATAGTAATTATTTTGTTACCCCTATATTGCATTATTTCTTTTAATAAGTTGCAATATTTTTTTTCCATACTTTATATTTGTGCCTATAGATACTATACTTGGAAAACCAGACTTATGCCCAGGACATTAAGTACAATACATGTTTTAGACATTTTAAGATGTAAAGAGAAGGAGGTTACTAATGCACTTTCCATTCGGTGGACAGGTGTTAAATGTCTCTTTTGTAAATTCTTAAAAGAATTGTGGGATTGCCAGCTTGGATAACACAACGTCATCACAAAAACTTTTAAGGTTAAAGATGTAATTAAAGAGATTTCTGAGTAAATAATTAATACATGTATGTAATTTGTGATCTAAAATCTGAGTCTTGTCCGGATTCTAGTCATGTTTAGTTCACCTTTTATTCATTATATTTACAGAAGTGCTTAATACTTGTGCATCAGCAGATCACGAGGTATTATCGTGTTCAAAAATATATCCTGCAAAGAGAAGGAGCTCTGGTTTAGTTGGCATAGAGGGCAAGATGTATTTATAGCACAAATTTATGATTAAAGCTGAGACAAAATACTTTACTAAAAACAGGGAGGTAAAACATGTGTCCTTAATATAATTATTTATATAAGGAAAATGTCCTTATATAAGAATAAATAAATAGATGGGGCAACTTTTTGTAATTTAGAAGTTGCTTTAAAATTGTCAAGAAGGTAACAAAGGAATGGACCCAAAGTAGTTCATACATTGTATTTACATCAGTGACCGTTTTACTGTTATTATTGGTTTTGCAATCTGTTTTGCAGTCTCTAAACCAGAATAAAACCTGCACTGGAGCACGTTAGCCATGTAGTGGAAGTTACCATGGCAATGAAACCCGCTTAAAACCAAACCACCTTCTGTAGCCAGAAAACTCAGCGTTTGAGAACTCACTGCTAAACTAACACCATCTAGAGTCACTAAATTGTTGGATTGTGTGTCTTTCACTTTTCTAGGCCATAGTAGAATCACTTAAAGTTTTTTATTGTTTAGGAAAAGATTATGTTCTCTTCCTTGAACCACTAGCTTATTGCGCTGGAGGGGTTTGAGTACACAATTGATCCTAGGAGCTATGTTGTCCAGGGCTACGTGCCCCTGGTAGGGTCTGCCAAGGCAAACAGGTTCTACGTGATGGGTCAAACTAAGAGCGCTGGCCCTAAGGTCTCCAGTGTCTGTCGAGGTGGCAATCCCTAAACTTGGCCGTAACAGATGCCGTCAAGCTGAAGAAGGAATCCCAACAGTTCTTGCTACATTTTGGCACTCCTGAGGCAGCTGTGGTTGTGCAGGCAAAAAATTGGGTCTGAAAGGTGTTTGGTGAGGCCATGGAAAAGGACTAGCAGTTGGTAATGAAGAGATTCTGGCAAACCGTCCAATATCTTGGAAGGGGTAGGCAGTTTCCTGCCAACATACAGTGGAAGTGAACAGCTGTTGACCTCAACTGAGGATATCATCAGACGGTGGAAGGATTTTCTCAATCCAACCAACAAGTCAACGAGGTAGGAAGCTTCTCGGTGGCAAGGCACCTAGGGGTGGATAAGATCCACAATGAGTACCTCAAGTGTCTGGTTGTTGAGGAGATGTCTTGGCTGACACGCCTGTTCAAAATAACATGGCAGGACAGTGCTT
This sequence comes from Perccottus glenii, assembly GCA_024416835.2. Classification (NCBI taxonomy): domain Eukaryota; kingdom Metazoa; phylum Chordata; class Actinopteri; order Gobiiformes; family Odontobutidae; genus Perccottus; species Perccottus glenii. Next base: position 2,623,801 of record JALDQB020000023.1, on the reverse strand, counting down.
CTGGACTGGCAGACTGGGGTGGTGGTTCCTTTTTTTGTTTTCCAATTACAGGGGGTATAGACTCCTCAGACTTCCTGGAAAAGTCCATGCCAGGGTACTGGAGAAGAGAATTCGGCCAATAGTCAAACCTCAGATTCAAGAGAAAAAAAATGTTTTTTGTCTAGCCTCAGTAGAGTAAAATTAACTCATGGCTGTTTTACAGAAATGTCATTGCCACCTAAGGGGTATCCCTGCTTCAGTGAAGTGTACTTTAGGGTTCAGACAGTAGAATCTGACTTATATCCTTATGTTAAGTCACAATGTTCAAGACAGTATCAGACAAACTTTACAAACATGTTGAATGTCTTTGGCAGCTAGTTGTGCAGAATGAGAAGCTAGCAGTAAGAACCACCTCAAGAAGAAAATCAAGGATCTGCAAACATCAAGACGCCCACTAAATGAGTAGAGGTTGGTGACACACACACAAGGATTTGCACAAATGCTAAATGCTACTCCTGAAGTTATACCTACTACTATATCATCATCATTCATTCATCATTCATGATCATAAGTGAGGTGAGGTAATTTCAACAAGAGTAAAGCCAGTATAGTGTTTTACTCCTTTGTGTACAATGGTCTCTCACTCACCAAAAATCTCCGGGGTCCAACCCTTGGACAATCACTCTTGGGTGTCCTCCTGTGTTTTTGACAATATTTGTTGGCCATCAGCAGGGACATTTGGGCACTGTCCCATCACATTTTTCTCCTTCCTGATGACCAGTCGCTGCTGAGAGTTGTCTGAAGAAACCTGCAAAGAACATCCTGATGTTTAACCTGGCATTAATCATATTGTATTAATAGTGAATAATTTTTAAATTTAGATGTGATTAACAATAAAAAGCTAAACTGTTCCTTCTGTGATGCTTTAATTCAGTTATATCCTGTCATTGTGTGTTATTATACTACCTTTGTTACCTAAAGTACCTTGAGAATGATGAAATAAACTATAGGTCTAGTAGTTAACCTTCTATCTGTTGTCTGTAAAATTTCCTTAGTGTGGGACAAATAAAGGTTTTCTTATCCTGTCTTAGACAGTAGCCTATTTTTAGCTTGGGCTTCTCCCGGTCCCCAAAATATTGAAATGGTTCACGTCAGTCAGTTTCTTTTCTGTAAATGAAATCTCCAGAAGATGTCACTAGCTATTTGATCAACATTAACCTTTTCCTGGAACCACATTCCTCACGAGATTACAGCTTTTGTGGGAGAACGCTGCAGGCTAGAGACAACTATAACATAACCTTTTCAGTTAAAACCTTTTTTTTTTCTAAACTTAAATGTGTCCACAACTTTGTGAAGTGAATGTGTGTTGCCAGTTTTATTCTCAGTAAGAGAATACACTTAAAGGTGCATTACGGAGGTTTAAGAAATTTCTAAACAGGACCGACACAACAGGTTGTTAGTGGCAGTTGCAGCCTGCTTACTTGTTCTTGCGCAAGCTCAAACACACACGTCAACAATCGGCCAAGACTGCAGCACACGCAGATGCACAATGTTTACAGAGGTAAAAAATCTGCATGTTTATTGTTACAGTAAAACATTATATATACATATAAGTAATGACCGCCGTAAAATATAATAAATGATCGAGCGCAAATACACCTTGTTCATAATGTCTTATGAACTTTCCTATGAAGGTTTTATGGGTGGCAATACCTCACTATGTACACCCCAATAGGCCTAATTTTAACATAAACAGACAATCCTACATTATCCATCTGTCCATCCATCCATCCATCCATCTTCTACCGCTTATCCGGGGCCAGGTCGCGGGGGCAGCAGTCTAAGCAGAGACGCCCAGACTTCCATCTCCCCAGACACTTCCCCCAGCTCTTCCGGGGGAATACCGAGGTGTTCCCAGGCCAGCCGAGAGAAATAGTCCCTCCAGCATGTCCTAGGTGGGACATGCCCGGAACACCTTCCTAGGGAGGCGTCCAGGAGGCATCCGAAACAGATGCCCAAGCCACCTCAGCTGGCTCATCTCGATGTGGAGGAGCAGCGACTTTCAGCTCCTCCCGAGTGACCGGGCTCCTCACCCTAGCTCTAAGGGAGCCACCCTGCGGAGAAAGCTCATTTCGGCCACTTGTATCCGGGATCTTGTTCTTTCGGTCATGACCCAAAGCTCATGACCATAGGTAAGAGTAGGAACGTAGATTTACCGGTAAATCGAGAGCTTTGCCCTACAGCTCAGCTCCTTCTTCAACACGACAGACCGGTACATCGACCGCATCACTGCAGAAGCTGCACCGATCCGTCTGTCAATCTCACGTTCCATCCTTCCCTCACTCGTGAACAAGACCCCAAGATACTTGAACTCCTCCACTTGAGGCAGGATCTCTCCACCAACCTGAAGGGGACAAGCCACCCTTTTCCGACTGAGAACTATGGTCTCAGACTTGGAGGTGCTGATCCTCATCCCAGCCGCTTCACACTAGACTGCAAACCGTCCCAGTGCACACTGAAGGTCCTGGCTTGATGGAGCCAACAGGACAACATCATCTGCAAAAAGCAGAGACAAGATCCTGTGGTCCCCACACCAGATTCCCTCCGGCCCCTGGCTGCGCCTAGAAATCCTTTCCATAAAAATAATGAACAGGACCGTTGACAAAGGGCAGCTCTGCCGGAGTCCAACATGCACTGGGAACAGGTCTGTCTTACTGCCGGCAATGCGAACCAAGCTCCTGCAACTTGGAGAGGGTACAGAGCTGATCCAGTGTTCCACGACCGGGACGAAAACCGCATTGTTTCTCCTGAATCCGAGGTTCACCTATCGGCTGCATTCTCCTCTCCAGTACCCTGGCATAGACTTTCCCGGGGAGGCTGAGGAGTGTGATCCCTCCCTAGTTGGAACACACCCTCCAGTCCACCTCCTTGAAAAGAGGGACCACCACCCCGGTCTGCCAGTCCAGAGGTACTGTCCCCGACCGGCACGCAATGTTGTAGAGGCGTGTCAACCAAGACAGCCCTACAACATCCAGAGACTTGAGGTACTCAGGGCGTATCTCATCTACCCCCAGTGCCTTGCCACCGAGGAGCTTCCCAACTACCTCAGTAACTTCGGCCTGGGTGATGGACGAGTCCACCTCCGAGCCTTCGGCCTCTGCTTTCTCAGTGGAAGAAGTGTCGGTGGGGTTGAGGAGATCCTCAAATTATTCCTTCAACCGTCCAACAATATCCCCAGTTGAAGTCAGCAGATTCCCACCTCCACTGTAAACAGTGTTGGCAGGGCACTGCTTCCCCCTCCTGAGGCGCCGGACAGTTTGCTAGAATTTCTTCGAGGCCGACCATGGCCTCAAGGGGACTCCTCCCAGACCCGAGTTTTAGCCTCAGCGACCACCCGGGCTGCAGTCCGCTTGGCCTGCCGATACCTATCAGCTGCCTCAGGAGTCCCACGAGCCAACCAGGCTCGGTAGGTCTTCTTCTTCATCTTGACGGCATCCCTTACTTCCGGTATCCACCACCGGGTTTGGGGGTTGCCGCCACGACAGGCACCAGAGACTTTACGGCCACAGCTTTGAGTGGCCGAATCGACAATGGAGGTGGATAACATGGTCCACTCGGACTCAATGTCTCCAACCTCCCTCATGATCTGGTTGATGCTCTGCCGGAGGTGGGAGTTAAAGATCTTTCTTCCAAACGTTCCCAACAGACCCTCACAGTATGTTTGGGCCTGCCAAGTCTGTCCAGCTTTCTCCCCACCATCGGATCCAACTCACCAGCAGGTGGTGATCAGTTCCCAGCTCCACCCCTCTCTTCACCCGAGTGTCCAAGACATATGGCCGGAAGTCAGATGAAACGACTACAAAGTTGATCATCGATCTCCGGGGTGTCCTGGTGCCATGTGCACTGGTGGACACTCTTATGCTTGAACACGGTGTTCGTTATGGACAAATTGTGATTAGCACAGAAGTCCAATAACAGAACACCGCTCAGGTTCAGATCCGGGCGGCCGTTCCACCCAATCACGCCCCTCCAGGTGTCACTGTTGCTGCCCATGTGAGCGTTGACGTCCCCCAGTAGAACGACGGAGTCCCCGAGCAAAGCACTTTTCACCACCCCTCCCAGAGACTCCAAGAAGGTCGGGTACTCTGCACTGCCATTTTGCCTGTAAGCACAAACAACAGTGAGAGACCTATCCCCGACCCGAAGGCGCAGGGAAGTGACCCTCTCGTTCACTGGGGTGAACTCCAACATATGGCGGCTGAGCTGGGGGGCTATAAGCAAGCCCACACCAGGCAACTCCAGAGTAGTGGAGAGTCCAGCCTCTCTCTAGGATTTGGGTTCCAGAGCCCAAGCTGTGCGTGGAGGTGAGCCCGACTATCTCTAGTCGGTATCTCTCAACCTCCCGCACAAGCTCAGGCTCCTTCCCCGCCAGCGAGGTGACATTACATGTCCAAAGCGCCAGATTCCATGTCCGGGGATTGGGTTGTCGATGTCTCCGCCTTCGACTGCCACCCAATCCACTTTGCACCGGCCCCTTTCGGTTCCTCCCGCAGGTGGTGGGCGCACAGGAGGTGTTTATTTATGTAAACATTGTTTTCTCCATGTTCTTTTTTGATATCCAGATAGAAACGACTAGGTCAATGTGTTAGCATGCAAGGCTAACTATAGCACTCAAAAAGTGCTGCTATGAAAATACATTCACAGAATTTAAAAAAGACTTCAACTAATTTATCACTTCTCAAAAAAGTCAGGATCACAATGTAGTCATGATATTTACAGTACCGTTTAAAATGTTTTTGCCCGCTATGATCTACATTTACATTTACATTTATTCATTTAGCTGACGCTTTTATCCAAAGCGACTTACATTGTTCTAATGTAATTACCAGTGTTACAGCCACTGGAGGCAAGGTGGGTTAAGTGTCTTGCCCAAGGACACAACGACAGTATGAACTGTGGGGAGAGTGGGAATCGAACCACCTACCTTCCAGTTGACCTGACTGCCGCTACTAGCAGCTACATTTGGTTTGCACACTACTGTAGCTTGGTCTCCTTAGATGCGCTGCCACTGTCTGGAGAAGCTCCTCAAATTGTCCCACGGACATTCAAAAGTAAGCTCGGAACCGGCCATGATTAAGTTTTAGCTTCTGTACAAGATTTGCATACTTAAGAGACTCTCTGTTTTTTTTAAGACTGGGTGCACCCAAAACCTACTTTTTAGTCTTTTAAAGAAAATAAAAGGCATGTCTTCACTGGATGATAAAATGTCAATGTTTTTTCAGCTGTTGTTGCAAATGTTTTGGAATGTTGGAGCTATGAAACGTCACAGACATTGCAAATTCGCGTTGAGGCTTCCTTGTCGGCAAGAAACTTTCAGCCAAATTGGCACCAAATGGGGAGGTTTGGAAGCTAGGGCCTCTGAACTATAGTGAGTAAATTCCAATAAATTCCTTTTATTTGCGAGTTATTTCTGTGGTTGTTGTGTTTGCACGCAGACATCCCAGCCCCTTTCACCTATTGTTGTTTTTTAGTTGCTTGATTTGTTAACTGTAAACCAAATCTGTTTATAAAATCTGGCACACTGTGCAGAGTTTTACAAGTGTAAGTATCAGGAAATTGAGATATAACATGGTGTGCTGGGAAGGTTGTGGGAGGAGGCTCATGGTTTTTTGTACTGCACTTTAACCTGCTATAAAATACTGATAATGTTCCTGGTTTTTTTGTATCAATTTAACTGCTATATACCTTGACCTGGTTTTTAGTTGAGCTCTAGAGATTTATAGTGGCATTATTCCTTTTAGAGCCATAATGGGATTAATCCCTTGAGATGAATCATCTCGTTTTTGAGGGGGTCCTCTTACTCATTCACTAGGGACACTTTAGAGTTGCCAATTAACCTATAGTATAGGAGTACCCCGGAGAACCCACTGACGTGGAGGACATGCAGTCTCCTCACAGTTTATGGGTAAGGGTTTTGAACTCATGACCTTCTTGCTGTGAGGCAGGAGTGCTAACCACTCTGCCACATGCACCCCTATAAATAAAAAATGTTTGTGTGCACTTTTAAGAGGTATATCTTCAAATAAATGTTCTAATTATATGACTACGATCCTTAATATGGTGTAGTGTGGGCCTTGCGAGGGATATCAGATTATTAAGTTGTCCTTGATATTTATGTAATGACTGCACACATTTTCAGTTGACTTATTAAGTAAACAGCTCAACAGTCTGAAAATAGAAAGACATTTGCAAAGCCAGCTTCATGTATCACTGAGGACTATCTGATAGCATGACCTGCCGATTATATAAAGTGCAGTTCTTTGTGTAGTTATTTGTGTTCATTTTCAATCGCATATCTTTCATGTGGAGGATACTTTTAATATGAAGGTTCTACTGTAAGTTTCTGAAGATATATTATGTAAATGGTAAATGGCATGCATTTATATAGCGCTTTTTTGCACCCTTCCCGGGCACCCAAAGCGCTTTACATTGTGCTTCCACTCACCCCATTCACACACATTCACACCTGGTGCAGACAAAGATGGGGGCTGCCACACAAACGGCACTCAACCTTCTCCTACCACCACCAAACACACCTCTACAGTCACACACATTCATACACCAGTGCTACGGACACTGGAGGCAAGGTGGGTTAAGTGTCTTGCCCAAGGACACAACGACAGTATGAACAGGGCAGAGCGGAAATCGAACCGCCAACCTTCCGGTTATAGAACGACTGCTCTACCACTGAGATACTCCGTCCCTACTTTCTAAATCTGGCTCATAGTCTAAGTGACAACGCAGATTTGGGACCAGGACACAGTCTTATACACTTCTGTTTCCTTCTTAGGACTATTTAATAGTAGTAATAATAAATTAATTTGTCTATAACTATTAATGATTCAATTGTGATTATAAAATAGATTTAATGTCAACAAAACCATGTCTACAACAGTATGAATATGTTAAGTCTAAATAAATCTACTCAACCTAGTCAAATAAACTAACATACACCTCGTAGCACAAGCCCAGATGGGGGGTGGCAGTTTCCTCACAATCCAGTTTATTAAACAGATTGCACCTGGAGTATACATATTTTTTTCTTCTAGTTGGGGAAAATGGTTTATCCTCAGTGTAACTCTCTCCAAACCATACAACATTGCTGGTCTCACTGCTGTCCTGTAAACCTTTCCTTTCATTCTTGTTGGTACTCTTTTATCACACAACACACCTGACACTTTTCTCCACCCATTCCAACCTGCCTGCTCACTCTCTATTGCTCTGGACTGTTGACCCTAAGAACTTAACACTGTTCCACTTGGACCCCTCTCATTCACATACATATATTCTGTCTTGCTGCGACTAACCATCCCTCTTATCTCTAGAGCAAACCTCCACCTCTCTGGACTTTCCTTCACCTGCTCCCTGCTTTCACCACAGATCACAATGTCATCTGCAAACATCATAGTCCATAGAGATCTTTGATGCAGTCCCACCTTTACTGTGAACTCCTCTGTCACACCTACCTACCTTACCGCTGTTCTAGTGCTCTCATATGTATCCTGCACCACTCTAACGTACTTCTCTGCCACTCCAGAGATCCTCATACAATACCACAACTCCTCTCTTGGCACCCTGTCATAAAATCATTGTTCTACTGGGGGGCAGCGAGAGTGACACCTGGAGGGGCGTGATTGGGAGGAACGGCCTCCTTGATCTAAACCCAAGTGGTGTTCTGTTATTGGACTCAATAACGAACACCATGTTCAAGCATAAGGGTGTCCACCAGTGCACGTGGCACCAGGACACCCTAGGCCGAAGGTCGATGATCAACTTTGTAGTTGTTTCATTTAACCTCCGGACGTATGTCTTGGACACTCGGGTGAAGAAAGGGGCAAGGCTGTTAACTGATCACCACCTGGTGGTGAGAGATCACCATCTGATGGCGGGGGAGAAATCTCATGTATTGTTTACTTTTCCAAGCAAACTTCATCCTGTACCATTGTCTACATGTTTGTGCTTTGCTTCATTCTTGCAAGAATTAAACCTGAACATTCATTTTAAATTGTATGCTATCTCCGTGGTCTCTCTGGGTGATCTTAAAATCCGAGTGGAGACATGCAAAAAGCTGGTCAGCAATTATAGGAAGTGTTTGATTGCTGTGTTAGCCAATAAAGGCTTTTCTATTGTTTATTTTTTGTTCAAATGCTGTGTTCTGTGAATTCTTTATTCAGATTATCCTGAGAGACCACGGACAATTCAATACCTAATATATACAATAAATACAATTTCAAATGAATGGTAAGGTTTAATTCTTGCAAGAAGAAGCAAAGTACAAACATGTAGACAACTGTACAGAATGAAGTTTGCTTGCAAAAGTAAACAATACAACCAAGGCATCCAGTATATGTAATCAGTTCCAATGATTAAATTGTAACTCATGTCAAATCAAATCACGGGGGCAGCTGCAACCAATCGAGATCCAATATAAACCGCGGTGATTCAGTTTAAAGAGACGTAGTGGGAAGCTGGATGTTGACTACGCTATAGGTCGGTCTAAGGTACCTTTTGCTGTGGTTTCATGGGTTTATGGGTTGACATTTAATGTGGACTTGTTAACTTATAGGAGCCGTCTACCACGATCAAACCTGTCCTGAACGGACTTGTGTTGATCTGTTAAGTGCGGAAATGGGTGAGTAAAATGTTGCCCTGTTAGCGTTAGCCAAGCCGTCTCCCCATTGATTCCTGTGTAGCTGTCATTTGACACAGTGTGCCTGGTTTTCTAAAAATACTGATGGTCTAATTGAAATGATATTCAAAGTATAAGGTCTGTATAAGCTACATATGGAAGCTACACCATTGATGACAAGATTAGTGATTTTCAATGTGCTTTTATTGTGGTGTTTACTGAGTAGTTGTTTCAATTGAGTGTAAACATGTGGTTATGCACTGAGCACTTTAAGATAAGAACTTTGATGTGTATTTATATATAACAAGTAACATGTTATTTAGGAATTATATTGACTGCATTTGAATTATTAATATATATATACTGCTTTTGTCTGATATGACTTAGTATTGTATTGCAATTTATTGTACTTTGTATTTGAATGATGTTCTTAAATGCAACTAGAATGTGTACACTAGACTTTATTCCTAGGATGAAATGATGAAAACTGTAATTGATTTAGTCCTATTTTATACAGGCCAGGTTGACTTGATGGCAAGCAAATGGAGCAGGCCTAAAGACAGTCTGAAGAGTCGCTTATCCCTCTGCCGGGCCGGAAGGGGGCTCCTAGTAGCCCACAAAACACACTTCTCTCTCACTCCTCAAGTCAGAGATGATCAGCAACCCACTGATCTACAATTGTCCCTACACAAACTCTATGGCACATACATAGAAGGACTAATCAACCCGTGGAGCTGACGTTATGCTTTGTGAACTTTTCTTCCTCATAGTGGTTATTGAGATTTACCAGTGGATATACTGATTGTGCTGAACTGAACTTGTGAGTGTTTTATTGAATGGCCATTTGTTTTGTCTTATGTATTATTGTTATATGTTGTCTGTTATCCCTTTAATAATATATGGTACTGTTATAAGAATTCTATATCCTTATATTACCCAGAAAGACACGGAAACAGATTTTATTATAAAAAGCGAAAGGCCAGGTTTTATTCTTGCAAGAATGAAGCAAAGACACGCATATAATCAAAGGTACAGAGTGCGTTTTGCTTAAAGAAGTAAACAAAACATGAGATTTTATATCAATGCAGTGGGGGCTGTCAGAGGGAGGTGTATCTTCCATACACCCTCCTCCAAGGCCCCAGCTCCAGGTGCAGCAGTCCCTTGGCAAGCCATGTCTTTAGTTATGTCTACTCCATGCTTGGACTAACATGGAGGACATGACATGATTTGACATGACCTGTAGAGAACTATGAGCACCAACTAACTATAAACAATATAAACAATTATAATAATAAAAATTATTATAACAGGTACCAAACTAGAACTTAACCTTGTCAGTCTCTGTTGCTCCCTCCTTGAGTGAATTCTAGTCTTCTGATTACTAGCCTAATTTAGCCTTTCATGTTATCTAAGCTTTTTATAGCCTTTGTAACACATTACTCCAACACATAGGTTACATGTATATCGATACATATTTTAAAATCCCAGTCAATTTCCCTAATATTTTGTCAAACAAGGTTGAGATCATGTCCTCTATTCCAGAATACTCTGCTAATTCATCTGCTAGAGTGTAAAGTCCTGTCTTATAGGCCTTAGCTATGCTGTTATCTAGCTGTTACTTTGTATAAAATCATTTTGCAGATGCCACCCCTTTCAGCTAAAAGTTCTGTTCTGCAGTTACAGACCCCCGTTTATCATTATTATCATATTCTCCGTTTCGTATCTATTGATTAGTTTGTTCATTTGCAGCAGTGTTAGCTTTTTCACCAAAGTCTTAATTTCTTCCTCTTTGTGCTTTTCCTTCCTATATGCTTTCCAAAGGTCTGAAAGTAAGGCCCAGTTGTTCTTCTTTGATCTTTCAACTGAGTTCTGTTGAGTCTGTAATTCAGGAGGCCTTGCCTTCTTTAACCATCTTTTTCCACTCTCTTATCTTATCTCTTAATTATCTTTTCATAAGCCCTTAGACTCTCGGCTGTATGAGGTCTGTTTGGAAATGTGTTCATTGTTTGCATGTTATCCTCATTAAAAATATGAAAACCTATAAATATGTGGGTGGTTTAAGTTAAAGCAGACACTGTTTTTTTCATTTGTGTCATTTTGACAAAGATCAGATCACATTTGATGGTGATTTTATGCAGAAATGTGAGAAATTCCAAAGGCTTCATATACTTTTTTATGCCACTGTACCTAAAGCTGGCTTTGCAAATGTCTTTCTATTTTCAGACTGTTGAGCTGTTTACTTAAAAACTAAACTGAAAATGTGTGCAGTCATCAAATAAACTTAACTTAATAATCTGATATCGCTCGCAAAGCCGACACTACACCATACTGTATTAAGGATTGTAGTCACATAATATTTAGAACGTTTATTTTTCATTTGAACAAAATTGAAAATTAGAACAAACCAACAAAAAAACACTAACTTTTCTTTTACGACATCAACAACAATGGTACACTATTGAATTAAATTCATACATTTTCAACAGACCCTAGTCCCGTTAGGGGTTGTGGGTAACTGGAGCCTATCCCAGCAACTTTGGGCACACCCTGGCCAACGGCCAGTCGCAGGGCTGATTGGCAAATCTTTAAACCACCAGGCAAAAAGACATCACAAGTTAAACAAAATCTTTCTGCATCACTCAAGGCTGCTCCCAGGCCAAAGGTTTTTGTCCCTTGTTCCACAACTACACACGTTCCACAGCATTGTTTCACCTGATAAAACTTAAGGGAAAATACTGTCCCAATACGGTTCAATGCCATATCCCTTTTGTGCCCTAGATATACACTCTCAGTAAGGGCGCATTAAAGCAGACTTTACTGAAGGGTATTACCCACAGTTCCTCTGTTTTTGTGACTTTTCCATCAAAAATGTGAAAACTAGCACAATCAAGTGCTGCAAAATGAACGAAATGGAGAAAAGAAAATTCTAGTGTAGTGTCCTTAAGTACTAAATATTTTAATAGGTTACATGTCTAAATTTATTCAAATTTTGCTTTTATAACTTGTTATGTTTTAAAAATGTGATTGACCATTTTAATAAATGATTATCAGATAATATAAAACAACCCGCCACATTTTAACCAATATTGACACACTTTAAAAATTCAAAGTGCATTATTTAGACATTGAAAAAACTTTTTAAAAAGGTCTGACAAAATTCACGGTTAGAGTCTGGTATAGAAGTCTTCTTTGGTTTTTCTGCTTTTTCTTTCAGGAAATGGTTCTATGCTGTAGCTTTATCATAATTTTCAATAACAATATTGCTTATTAAAGCAAGATCAGTCAGCAAGATAAGTGTCAGGAGCAAAAAAATAAATACTTAGAGACTACATTTACATTTAGTTATTTAGCTGACGCTTTTATCCGAAGCGACTTACATGTAACCATTGTTACAGCTGGAATACCACTGGAGGCAAGGTGGGTCAAGTGTCTTGCCCAAGGACACAACGACAGTATGAACAGTGGGGGGAGAGAGGGAATCGAACCGCCTACCTTCTGGTTGAAGGACGACCGCGCTACCACTGAGCCACTGCCTGACTAATAGTCGCAACTGCCCCATCTTTTAACAGTTAGCTGCATGAAATGTCTCAGTGGCTAAAGTTAAACATATTTAATATGTTTACCATGATTATAAAAAATCATTGGATTTGAACACAAAAACACAGTGGACAAGTAAACTAAGGACAGTGTTGTTTTTCTAGGTGAAAAATACACTGAACAAGAAGCAAGCATTTGATTAGATTAATCTTTATTACTCAACATTTATTTTGCCTTTTATTTGTCACTCCAATTACAAGTTAAGTTTTTATTTCAAGCCATTACCATTTTCTACTAAACATAACAGCCCAATGAAGCTACCAGTTAAATTATGTTTAAATTGAATTACTGAAATAAAAGGATAACATCTCATTGTTCTAAGTTTTCTGTGAATAAACAGGTTTACAAGCCTGTATACAAGACAAACATTTATGATGTTGATATGTGAGTGTTTTCAAAAAGGATTCCATAGCATTAGAATAAAAATCAGTTCAGTTATTGACCTGATTTATAAAACAAGTTAATTGAAAGAAAACATGTATTTCTTTCAAATGTTAGAGCAAGCTGCATGCTTTACTTTCCATTCTCTTAATATTAATATGCTTTGAAAGAATAAATCAACAGTTTACCATAAGTATATCTAAATCATTCATATTCTATAAAAAGCGACTTCAAACTTTAACTTGCAATAATATATCCTCAAAGACTTACTGTACAACCCACTCATTCTAAAGTATCCTCCACATGCAGGACATGCAGTTGAAAATGAACATTAACAACTACACAGAGAACTGCACTTTATATAATCGAGCAGGTCCTGTCATCAGATAGTCCTCACTGATACATGAAGCTGGCCTTGCAAATGCCTTTCTATTTTGAGAAAGCTGTGAAACCTAAACTGAATATGTGTGCAGTCATCAAATAAACTTAGGGACTACTCTGTTTTTCCCCACACAGCCCATATCATACCATTTTAAAGATGGTAGCAATATATTTATAATGATATTTATTTCAGGATATCACAAGGGATGGGTAATGGTTACAATGATGCCACCTGCTCGATATGCACCCCTAATAAGTGCACATCATCTTTATTTTCCAATATAGCTCTGGCAAATGAAGGCGGTCACTCCAAATTTTGATGAGTTCAAGGAACACAGGAACTTTTTTCAAGGAACTTTACTAAACACAAATAAATATTTAGCCAAATAAAATTATAATAATTATAATTTAAAAGAGACTGAGATATTGGTATTTCATTTAAATTACATTAAAATCCTAAATATCACATGTACTTGACTTATTTGTGGGCTAGCCTAGCTTACTTTATTTTCCTGGAGATATGTAAAGGTAGAGACAGTCACTGTTTGTAGAGTGTTTATTTATTTTAACCAAGACATTATTAATAGATTAAATAATGTCTGTACTGTGTTATTCTTGTGAAGTTCGTAGTGCCTTGTGACTTTGTTAAAACGCATTTAATTAAGCGAGAGATAATTGTCTCAGTTCTCTTGTTCACTCGTCTAAAGGTCATGACGTCTGAAGGGACATGACGTGTATTTCCACATTAGTTTCTCCGCTCCTCGACTCGTCTTAGTTTACTCCATCTGTTAAAGGGATGTTCAGGAGGTGGGTGTATCCTTGCAGTTGTTTTTCATTTAGATTTGATTTAATCAATGATAAGGGCGGCTTAGTGGTGAGCCACCCTCCTGGGGGCTAGGGAGGTGGAAGACTACTGCCCCAGATAAGCAGAAGAAAATAGATGGATGATTGGACAAAAAAGAAAGGTTGCAATGTTAATTTCAAGTAGAGTAATCTTTGAACCACATTTTGAGCACAGAGATAAAAAAAGGCAGATTTGTGATGGTAAAATGAACAATGAATTGTTGTGAAGACAAACAAACATATGCCACAAATTGGCCTAAATAACCTCGATTGGTGACGCTTGATCACCCACACCTGCGTGAGAGCACAGCTGTATGTGAGTGCGCCAGAGGCTATACAAAGCACATGACACGGAAGCGTCTTCAGGTACCTTTGTCCAGGATGGCTGGGGGACTCAGAAGAAGTAGAGGGGACATTGTGCTGTCTCTTGGAAGCAAAGAGATCCACATCTGCTTTGTAAAATCTGTTCCAAATTTGACTGACTGTGTCGTGAGTCCTGATTCTCCGTGAGTCACAGCCTGTCTGGACAGTAATGTAAACCACCCTAAGGGACAGGAACTTGTTCTGAGCCCACAGCAGAAGTTGCCGTGCTAGATGTTCAAGCTGCACAAACGCAGTCCGCCCTGGTGATTTATGTAAGAGACTACCTCAGTATTGTCCACCTGCACTAGGACGTGGTAGCAGCTGGAGGAACAATTCAGGGCCATAAATACAGCCCTCATCTCGAGGCAATTGATGTTGCATGCAAGAAGATGGCCTCTCTATGTAACCTAGGCAGGATGGCCATTCAAGACCGCACTACACAGGGATGAGTATCATTAGCATCCTGCGATGACAACATGGCCCTAGAGTGGGACTCAAGGTGAGAAACCGGGATCTGAACCACACAGATAGGGTACGAAGCCCTAGGCTCAAAACCTTAATTTGCCTCAGGGGATTGGCCGTTGGAGGAAATCCCCTGGCTTTGAGCCATAGTTGAAACGGACTCATGTGCAGGAGGCCCAAACGTTTTCACTTTTCTCATTCACCCATTCCAACTTGCCTGCACATGCTTCTTCACCTCTATTCTAGGGCTGCAACAACGAATCGATTAAAATGTATTATTAATAGAGTTGGCAACGAATTTCACAATCGATTCGCATATGTAAAAAATAAAAACTTTAGTTGATCGCGGATCAAATACTGCATTGATGTGTTTTGTGAAAGCTTCTGCTTCCTGGGTTCTGATTCATTCATTCTGTGTCATCAACATATCCTATATCGGTGACTGGGCTCTGCATCTGGGAAAGAGACCAGAGCTCTGTTCTCCACTTCCTCCATGTACAGGTGAGCCACAATCGGAGAGACAGGTTATCCCATGGCACAGCCGTCTGTAGAAGTAACTAGTTGAACTGGAAATAAGTAGTTTTTAAACTTACCTCGAGTGAACTGCAAATATGGTTCGGGGTGAGGTTTGTCCTGTCCTGTAGAGATGTGTCCTGTAGTAGTCTTTTCCTTACAACCACGAGTGCTGTATTGCTTGGTGGTGCAGGTAAAGAGGAATGTGACATCAAAGGAGACAATTGTCTTATCTGCGTCTAGTTGTAGATGTTTGATTTTGTTAGTAAAGTCCTGTGAGTTGGTGATATGGTGTTGTGACTGGCCTACCAATGGAGCAAAATTGGTGGTCAGGTGTTACCTTTAACAACTCTCAGGAGACACACTGCTCTTTCATAGCTAACAACTTTAGGACCAAAAGCGCCTGGTCCTATCAGGTTTAGTTTCAGGTCAAACCCTTCCCTCTAGAGATATAAGCATAGCTTTCTTACCAGAATTGATAAAGTCTTGTAATTAGAGACAAAATGTCTTGACCTATTCTTCAATGTAGAATGGAGCAGCACAAAAACCCATTAGTGGAAAGCTTATTGTTGGAGAAACGTACACATTTTTTTTATAACCCCATGTCAAAATGCAGACTATTCACAGGTTAGTAACTGCTGGAGAAACTGGTCGTCTTTCAACCGGAAGGTAGGCGGTTCGATTCCCACTCTCCCCACAGTTCATACTGCCGTTGTGTCCTTGGGCAAGACACTTAACCCACCTTGCCTCCAGTGACTGTAACACTGGTAATTACATTAGAACAATGTAAGTCGCTTTGGATAAAAGCGTCAGCTAAATGAATAAATGTAAATTTGAAAACTATGTGTCTACACCACATTTTTATAGCTTGATTTATTATTATTTATTTTATATTATTATTGAGCAAAATATTATAATGACAGTTCTATGTAGTTCAAACCCCAATTTCTCTTCTTTTGGGTCCCAATTTAGGTCTGTCCTGTTGTCGCAGGATACTAACAACAGACGTTTCACTTTATGGCAAGGCAAGGCAGTCAAGGCAATTTTATTTATAAAGCACAATTCATACAATAAACTATAAAGGTAACTATAAAGTGACTTACAGAAATAAAAGACAATTTACAAGATTTAGAATAAGAAACAAGAAAAATTTTAACCTTTTAAGAGACAAAAAGTGCAGATAAAAAACACTTTAAGTTGGATTATAATTTTTTTTATTTCCTATTGTTTATAATTACTCATGTCATGCCCTTCATGCTAATCCAAACATGAACTAGACATGATTAGACGTAGACACATCTTTACAGAACAGGACAAACCTCACACCGGACCATATTTGCAGTTTAATGGAGATATGTTTAAACACTACTTATTTTTTATTCAGAGGTAACTTTCTTCAGACAAACACTCGGCTGTGCAATCACCCGTTTCCCCGATTGTGGCTAACCTGTACATGGAGGAAGTGGAGAACAGAGCTCTGGTCTCTTTCCCAGGTGCAGTGCCTAGTCACTGGTTCAGATATGTTGATGACATGGGTCAAAATCAGAACCCAGGAAGTAGAAACCTTCACAGAACACATCAACGCAGTGGACAAGAACATCAAGTTCACAAGTAGACAACCGCCTGGTTTTCTTAGACTGCGCAGTGGTTATCGGTGAGGACAGGACTCTCCAAGCCAAAACACACAGATCAATATTTATTGTTTGATTCCTACCAGCCTCTGCAGCACAAGCTGGGAGTCATCAGGAATCTTCAGCACAGAGCACAAGTGTTGCCCACAACCTCAGAAGGTAAACAGAAAGAAGAACAACACATCCGTAAAGCCCTGAGAGTCCAAATGGACTTTGGGGTATCCACAACAAAACCAAGAGGACACAGAAACCAAACAGACAGGAACTCGAGACAAAAGGGAAGGGTGTAGTTATCCCTTATGTGTCTGGTTTATTTAAAAAACTTGAAAGGATTTTTTACAAACACAACATTCCAGTCCACTTTAAACCAGGGAACACTCTGCATCAAAAACTGGTCCATCCTAAAGACAAGAATCCATCCTAAAGTCACCTCGCACAAACAGAGTAATGTATATTATGCAGTTCAGTGTAGTAAGAAGTGCAGTGACAGTTATGTCAGAGGATGTATCAGCACAGAAGAGTCCACCCCCATCTCAAAGAGAAAGGGCATTCCTTTGAGGACAGCAATGTCCGAATTCTGGCCAGAGAGGCCAGATGGTTTGAGAGAGGGGTAAAGGAAGCCATTTTTGCGAAAATGGAAAAGCCTTCTTTGTTGACTAGTATTGATAACAGTGTGTTGAAACCTAAAACAAAAGAGCTGCACCCTAGAACAATAAACACAGCACCTGAATGGAGCAGTGTCACTAACGACTCGACACCTGAATGGAGCATTGGCACTAACGACTCGACACCTGAAAGGAGCGGTGGCACTAACGACTCTCCTGAGCCTTAACGACTCTAATATCAGGAGTCACACTTCCCTTTCATAGCCAACGACTATGAGACAAGAACAACCTGGTCCATCAGGTTTGGTTTCAGGGGAAACTCCTCCCTCTAGAGATAGAAGCTCAGCTCTCCTACCAGTTGATCTGAGAATTGACAAAGTCTCTTGGAATTAGAGACGAAACGTCTTCACCTTGAAAACCAAGTCCAGATGCTTTTACTTCAACCTTTGCTAAAGAAAATTAAACACTGCTTCACCATGTTTAGTTCTAATTCTGGGCACGAGCAGAAGGCCTGTCCAAGATGTTCTCAGAGTCCAAGAAGGTTCATAAGGAACTAGCATGTCAGAAATAAATTTTGGTGCTAAACCATTAAGAGACTTGTAAACTAGCAGTGCTGTTTTAAAGTCTATTTTCTGAGCAACAGAAGGCCAGCGCAGACATTTTATAACTGGATTGATGTGGTTGTACTTCCTGGTTTTATTTAGAACCCGAGCAGAAGCGTTCTGAATAAGCTGCAGCTGTCTTAACCCTCGTTTTGAGAGACCAGTGAGCAGGCCATTACAGTAATCTAACCTACTGAAAATAAAAGCATGGATAAGTTTCTCTAAATCTGGTCGGGACATTATCCCTTTGACTTTGGAAATGTTTTTAAGGCAATAAAATGCTGATGATGTAATTGACGTAATGTGACTGCGGAAATTGAAGTCTGAGTCCATAATGACCCCTAGATTTCTAACCTGGTTTTTAGATTTTAGAGAAAGAGACTTGAAGTGACTGCTGACACTTTCTCTTTGTTTCTGTGGCCCAAAGATGATTAGTTCAGTCTTGTTCCTGTTCAGTTGCGGTGCGGTCTTAGATGGTGGTCCAGCCCAAAATATATGGAGAGGCCATCTTCTCGTATGGCATTTCATTTGCCTCAAAATGATGACTGTATTTCTGGTCCTAAAGATTTTCTATGTCCTAGTCCAGGTGGAAAATACAGCAGTAGTCACTTATAGAAATCGCCACACAATTTTAATTAATTTTATAGCTTGGATGTATGTTCAAATCCTGACTGTCACGTCCTTGGGTCGACATCAGGTCCATGTCATGAGACCTCTTTGATGTTTTTGTCTACGCACACTACACAATTCTCGTTCCCCAAAGCGTCTTTCTACGTAGCATCTAGTGTAGCTTTTGACAGGGAATCCTCGGCTTGCTTAACTGCAGCCCTGTTCCCTAAAAAATGGAGAATGAGATGCTGCGCTTCAAGGCTGCACTGTGGTTGTGGCCGGTTGTCCTTTCAGACAAAGTTAACCTAAATACATTCTGTGTCACATGTATTTATAACCTTCAGGTGCACTCACACCTAGGTGCGCTCACACCCAAATGATCAAGCCACGTCACCAACAGAGGTTATCTAGGCCAGTTCTTGGCGTGTGTGACCTATGGGCTTAACAACCGGTCACACAAAGAGTGTTTCCCCATAGCGTAAATCTACGCAGCATCTCATTCCCCGCTTTTTCAGGGAACAGGCTTGCAGTCAAGCAACCTGAGACTAGTGTTGTCACGATACTATAATTTCTAACTTCGATACGATACCTTCAAAAATATTGATATTCGATACCATTTTTGATACCGAAGGAAAACAACTGTCACAATATTATTATTTTTTTATTTTTTATTTCAAGATAAATATAATATGTCTAGATAGAACATGACTATGAGATATATTTTAAATTAACAAAAATGTCTTGAGGGAGTGCAGGGGTCTTCAATTAAAATCAGCCCAGGTCCGCTTAGTTAACTTTCCTCATCCTCAATTTTAATAAAATGATATTTGTTTGAATATAATTCTTTAAAGTAAAGTCTTATTTATTCAACAGCTACAACCTCTTAAACAATATGGAGATGAATGTTGATAATCCACTGTTTTCTGTATTTTATCCTACATGAGGAGGATGTTTTAGTGTTTAGCTTTCACCAAACACAGCTCACAGACAGAAGGAAAAAACTACAAAATCAAAAGAGGCTAAAGCTAAAGCTCAGGACCTGGTGGTTTATTGACAACAGCCTGAAATCCTCCATATAATGCCTAATACTCCTTGTGTGAGAACATTTTAAATACAAAATCATCAATTCAAGCCAAAACATATTTATTAAACTGACAAATATGACAAAGATGCCTGTCATAATTAATCTCTTTCTATTGGCATTCCTCAGAAAACAACAGGAACAAGGGAAAATGCACCAAGCATTTCTTTAGCATTATCTGTTGCCAATAATTACCTGTTATTGTTTAATTAGCAGGTTTATCTTTAAACATTTTTAAAATTTAGAATAGAAATATTTATTTCCTGTATTTTCCCCGTGTGGTATAACATATTAATTAAAATGCTTATGATTAGTTCTGTAACAGGATTTAAGATTCACACAGAAACTGACACAACTTAAGGAAGACTTAACCTGTGTCACTCATCTCCAAACCCTCCTTTCACACCTTTTCTTTTTTTAATCACCCATATGAACATATGTTAGGTTCAAATAAACGCAAATTGGGTGAGCTAATTACTCACGTTGATTGTAAATGAGATAAATTCTACCGTTTATCTGGGGCCGGGTCGCGGGGGCAGCAGTCTAAGCAGAGACGCCCAGACTTCCCACTCCCCAGACACTTCCTCCAGCTCTTCCGGGGAAATATCGAGGCATCCCAGGCCAGCCGAGAGACATAGTCCCTCCAGCGTGTCCTAGGTCTTCCCCGGGTCTTCTCCCGGTGGGACATGCCCAAAACACCTCCCTAGTAAGGCGTCCTTGAGCCACCTCAGCTGGCTCCTCTCGATGTGGAGGAGCAGCGGCTCTACTTTGAGCTCCTCCCGAGTGACCAAGCTCCTCACCTTATCTCTAAGGGAGCGCCCCGCCACCCTGCGGAGAAAGCTAATTTCGGCCGCTTTTATCCAGGATCTTGTTCTTTCGGTCATGACCCAAAGCTCATGACCATAGGTAAGAGTAGGAACGTAGATTGACCGGTAAATCGAGAGCTTTGCCTTACAGCTCAGCTCCTTCTTCACCTCGACAGACCGGTACATCGACCGCATCACTGCACCGATCCGTCTGCAATCTCACGTTCCCTCCTTCCCTCACTCGTGAACAAGAGCCCAAGATACTTTTTATTTTTATTTTATTTTATTTTATTTTTTTCTTTATTTAAGAAAATAAAGGGGGGGAACAATGCATATTAATGAACATTAAAACAAATGTAAATATGCCAGATTATAGCCCCAGGCTAATTTCCATCTGCAGACCCCCTGGCAGGTAGATGTTACACAAAAAGGAAAGAAAAATGAGAAACACAATAACACAAAGAAACACAATAAGGACAAATACAAACACCCCAAAACATCAAAGACAATATCATTTGAGACAAAGAAACAATAATAAATAGAGAAAGAGACAGAACTAAAACATAAATATGAATTACAATTACATCTGTACTGTGCTGACTCTACCTAGGTACCCAAGTCTGACCAAGTATAAACCATAGATATTGCACAAGGCCATTTTCAAAACGGAATTTGCTAATAAGATGCAGGTCACATATGATCACATGTTTGAGTGTCTTTTAACCACTGTTTCAAATGTGTTTTAAAAGTAATTAAACTTGTGCATTCCCTTACTGAGAGTGGAATACTGTTCCAAAACACTGAGCCCTGAAATGAGAGAGTGTTTTGAGAAAATGATGTACGTCTGAACGGGAGCTCACAGTCACCTCTGACAGAGGCTCGTGTTACTCTTGAACCAGGTCCACTCAGAGATTTCTGTTTAATAAACTCATTCAACGGGGGAGGAGCCAAACCACAAGTAACTTTGTAAATTAAGCAGGCAGATTTAAATATTTTAAAATTTGAAAGACTTAGTAAATTATATTTATTAAGAATATGACAGTGGTGGTACGAAAAAGGTTTCCTGTCTAAAACTTTCAACGCCCTTTTGTAGCATGATTCAACAGATTTAACAACAGAAGAACCAGTGTATGACCAACTGCTAATGCAATACTCAATATGAGGGAGTATCATTGAATGTAGGAACGTGACTGCTGCTCTGTCTGTCAGGGATGCTCTAATATGTTTGAAATTCCTTATATTTAAGTTTGGGCGCTCGAAAGGGGTCTCGCCCAGGGTGTATTTCAATGTAGAACCGCCACTGCCTGGGGGCGGCAGTAGCTCAGTGAGTAGAGCGGTCGTCCTTCGACCAGCGGGTTGGCGGTTCGATCCCTGCTCGAAAAAAACAAAACAACTACGAGATCATCGATCTCCGGCCTAGGGTGTCCTGGTGCCACGTGCACTGATGGACACCCTTATGCTTGAACATGGTGTTCGTTATGGACAAACTGTTGCTAGCACAGAAGTCCAATAACAGAGCACCGCTCGGGTTCAGATCCGGAGGGCCGTTCCTCCCAATCCCGCCCCTCCAGGTGTCACTGTCGATACCCATGTGAGCGTTAAAGTCCCCCAGTAGACAAGACAAGACAGACAAGACATTTATTTTTGTATAGCCCAATATCACAACAACAGTCGCCTCAAAGGGCTTAACAGACTGCACTAGACAACATCTCCTGTCCTTAGACCCTCCATCAGGGTAAGGAAAAACTCCAAAAAAAAACAGCCGGGAAAAAAGAGAAACCTCAGGGAGAACCACAGAAGGAGGGATCCACTCCCAGGACGGACAGGCCGTGCAGAAATGTGTCCAGGACAGTTGAAAAATACATAGAAATACACATACATATTCACAAATAAAAACATTTATATTGGCAATGTCCAGTGTCCACTCTGAGTGTGCAATAGTGGATGGGGCCGCAGCCAACATCAATGTAGATGACAGATGGGGTGGGGCCCTCACACTGGAGCACAGGCGGGGGGGCACACATCACCCAGCAGGTCAGAGGTTTGCGTCCACCCTAGGAGGAGGGAGAAAAGAGAAAAAAAACAAACTGTAATAGGTAGATGTGATAATAGTATGAGCGGGTTAGTGTGTATCTACAGCTACAACCAGTGTAAACGTGTACCTACAGCTACAACCAGTGTAAACGTGTACCTACAGCTACAACCAGTGTAGCGTGTGCATACAGCTACAACCAGTGTAAACGTATACCTATGATCAATCAGTCTCCATACGTTTGGTGAAATAAGTATGTTTTGAGTTTGCTTTTACAAACTTCAACAGAGTCAGCTCGCCGCACTTCCGCCGGGAGCCCATTCCAAAAAAATGGGGCTCTATAAGAAAAGGCTCTGTAGCCAGCAGACTTCTTCTTTACTCGAGGATGTTGATTCAGGCCAGCGTCCTGAGAGCGAAGGGAGAGCGAAGAGCGCACGTCCACAAAGGATTTTATATGTTAACAGGAGAACTTTGAAATCAGCTCTAACATGAATAGGAATCCAATGTAATGAAGCCATGACCATTTGTAGTCTGTGAGTACTTTTCCTCGGCGGTCCAGAGAATAATGCATTGCAGTAGTCCAGCCTGGATGTGACAAATGCATGAATGAGAATTTCAGCATCAGCTAAAGAGAGGCAGAAGCGAATTTTTGAGATATTCCTCAAGTGAAAAAAAAAAAAGTAGAACGACGGAGTTCCCGATCGGAGCACTTTCCAGGACCCCTCCCAGAGACTCCAAGAAGGCCGGGTACTCTGCACTGCCATTTGGCCCGTAAACACAAACAACAGTGAGAGACCTATCCCCGCCCCCCGAAGGGGCAGGGAAGCGACCCTCTCGTTTACCGGGGTGAACTCCAACACATGGCGGCTGAGCTGGGGGGCTATGAGCAAGCCCACAACAGCCCGCCGCCTATCACCGCAGGCAACTCCAGAGTAATGGAGAGTCCAGCCTCTCTCGAGGATTTGGGTTCCAGAGCCCAAGCTGTGCGTGGAGGTGAGCCCGACTATCTCTAGTCGGTATCTCTCAATCTCCCACACAAGCTCAGGCTCCTTCCCCGCCAGCGAGGTGACATTCCATGTCCCTAGCGCCAGATTCCGTATCCGGGGATTGGGTCGTCGAGGCCTCCGCCTTCGACTGCCATCCAGTCCACTTTGCACCGGCCCCTTACGGTCCCTCCCTCCGGTGGTGGGCCCACAGGAGGTCGGCCCCACGTCGTTCCTTCGGGCTGAGTCTGGCCGGGCCCCGTGGGGAAAAACCCGGCCACCAGACGCTTGCATACAAGCCCCAACCCCGGGCCTGGCTCCAGGGTGGGGCGCCGGTTGCGCCATACCGGGCGACATCACGGTCCTTGATATTGTCCTATCCATAAGGGGGTTTTAGCAGCTCTTTGTCTGGCCCGTCACCTAGGACCTGTTTGCCTTGGGAGACCCTTCCAGGGGCATATAGCCCCCGACAACATAGCTCCTAGGATCATTCGGGCACTCAAATGAGATCAAATATGAGACAAACGAGTCAATACTTAACCTACGACAGAATTAAGAAGTTGATAGACAAATGTACAACTCATTATTAGATGTCCTCACTTTCCTCCGAGCTAGAATCTTTTTAATCCTGACATGTAAACTGTCCAGTCCTGGTTCAGTTCTGGATTCATTCTCTGATCATCAAAGCAGCCGGGACTAAAGGATAAAGGGCTGTTGTTCAGCTTTGACACTGACACGGAGCTGAGGAGCTGTATTTTCTGATTGAAATAAACGTTTCCTCTCCGTCCATAACGTCAGTGAATCTTCATTATGTTTTGCCAAGGCTCAACTTTTACATTTACATTTACATTTACATTTAGTCATTTAGCAGACGCTTTTATCCAAAGCGACTTACAATGAGGATAACAATGGAAGCAATTTTAACAACACAAGGTACAAAAAGCATAAGTGCACAAAAAACTAGTCAGTTTAAACCCAGCGCAGTATACAATGCTAAGGATAAGAGATTTTTTTTTTTTTTTTTTTTTATAGAAAGGAATCGATAGAAAGGAAGTAGGACTCAGTGTTTGTCAGTCAGGTGTTGATGGAAGAGATGTGTTTTCAGGTGTTTTTTAAAGATGGCTACAGAATCTGCTGATCTTGTAGCAGCAGGTAGATCATTCCACCAATGTGGAACAGATCCAGAGAAGGTACGTGAGAGTGATTTTGTACCTTTTTGGGACAGTACCACCAGACGTTGTTCATTTGCAGATCGCAGGGATCTGGTAGGAACGTAGGTCTGTATTAGTGAGTGGAGATATCGGGGTGCAGAACCAGAGGTGGTCTTGTAGGCCAAGAGCATAGCTTTGAACTTGATGCGGGCGTCAACCGGGAGCCAGTGTAACCTAATGAATAGAGGAGATACGTGCGCTCTCTTCGGTTCATTAAAGACCACTCTTGCCGCTTTATTCTGGATCAGCTGCAGAGGTTTGGTTGTGCAGGCGGGGAGTCCAGCCAGTAGAGCATTGCAATAGTCCAGTTTGGACAAGACAAGAGCCTGGACTAGAATTTGCGTGGAGTGCTCTGATAGGAAAGGTCTAATTTTTCTAATGTTGTAGAGGATGAATCTACAGGACCGGGTGGTCCTGTAGACCGCGTTAGAAACAACTAAATTTTAGTTGTTTCTAACGCATTAGCAGACTACGCTAAACATGTTGAAATTTCCCGCTGCTCTGTCCGTAACCATAGTAACCTGAGGACTCGCGCGTATAGACGTAGCTGTCCTAGAAGTGCCGGTTCAAAAATATGTTTTACACAATGCGCTTCTAATTATGAATAATGTCTTGTGGTCCAGATTGCGGTCCGCCTTTTGAAGACCCCTGAGGTAGTGCACTTGTTCAAAGGCCTCTCAGATTGTCATACATCCAGAAACCAATAGTGCAAGTAAAAAAAAAAAAAACTCTTGTATTTTTAAGTAAAATCCAAAGCTCAGCTGGTATCGATACTTCAGGAAATGAGTATCGTATCGTTTGAGATATTTCAATATCGATATTTATTTAAAATATCGATATTTTTGACAACATTACTTGAGACATTTATAGTTTTTGATGTGTGATTAGATCTCTACAGTCCAGATATTTGCTGGAGATGAATAATGCTTTTGGTATTTGAGTTTCTCAAAATGTGGTCTGGAAATGTTGTGTGGTCTGAAAATTAGACTGTGGCATGACAGTTGCTGTTGTTGTGAGGGCTGTTGCCCTGGCAGTTGTAGTCTGAGACTGTAATGGAAAACATTTCACTGGAACACCTGATCTAAACAGCTAATCTGGTCAGTGAATGAGGTTGGGTACACCAGGACAGTTATATATTTGATAGCGAAGCAGAGCTGGTAAAATGCTCACACTTTTGGTATTCTGCACATACATTCTGAATATACAGCTGTGGTTATAAGTTAACAAAAGGAATTTGAGATTTTTTGGCAATTTTTCAGAGAGGATAAATGATAACACAAAACTTTTCTTTCACTCATAGTGGTTGGGTGAAGCCATTTATTGTCAAACAATTGTATTTACTCTTTTTAAATCATGATGATAACAGAAACTATCCAAATGACCCTGATAAAATGTTTACATACCCCAGTTCTTAATATAATGTATTGTCACCTTTAACATCACTGACAGCTTGAAGTCTTTTGTGGTAGTTGTGGATGAGGCTCTTTATTCTCTCAGATGGTAAAGCTGCCCATTCTTCTTAACAAAAAGCCTCCAGGTCCTGTAAATTCTTGGGCTGTCATGCATGAACTGCACGTTGGAGATCTCCCCAGAGTGGCTCAATGATACTGAGGTCAGGACAGTCTAGAACCTTCACTTTATGCTGCTGTAGCCAATGACAGGTCGACTTGGCCTTGTGCTTTGGATTGTTGTCATTTTTGAACATCCAAGAATGTTCCATGCGCAGCTTTCAAGCTGATAAGTGCAAATTTTCCTCCAGAATTTTCTGATAACATGCTGCATTCACCTTGCCACCAATTTTGACCAAGTTTCCTGTGCCTATGTAGTCCACACATCGCAAAACATCAGCGATCCACCTCGGTTTCCAGAGTAGGAATGGTGTACCTTTCATTATAGGTCTTGTTGACTCCTCTCCAAATGTTACATGTATGGTTGCGGACAAAATGTTCAGTTTTGGTCGCATTACTCTAAATGACTTTGGTCCAGACGTTTTGAGGCTCGTGTCTGTGCTGTTTGGCATATTGTAAGCGGGATGCTTTGTGGCATTTGTGTACTAAGTGCTTTCTTCTGGTGACTTCAGCATGCAGCCTATTTTTTTTTCCAAGTGCCTCCTTATTGTGCATCTTGAAACAGCCACACCACTTTTTTTCAGACAGTCTTGTATTTCAGCTGAAGTTATTTGTGGGGTTTTCTTTGCATCCCAGAGAATTTTTCTGGCAGTTGCGGCTGCAATTAACATGACTTAATATTAAGGGTGTAACGATATTCAAACCGAACCGAAAAACCGCGATACCACAGCCACAGTTCGAACCGCGATACTCGCATGTCGAACCGAACGCGCCCCGCCCCCTGCTGCCCCGGCCCAACGTTCACTTCATTTTGTCACAAAACTATTTTTTTCTTCCTTGACATTTGATTAAATAGTAATTAATGAGTACACTTTTAACAATTAATAAGAGCTGTAGTTTTAATAAATATTATTTTCATATTATTTACTAAATAAAGTGCATGTCACGTGATTTGGGTGATCGATAACACACGGGAGTTTACATACGTTACGCACTTCAGGATGGCAACTCCGCGGCATATTGAGATTGAAGACCCACCGGTCACATTTACGTCTCCTGTGTGGGCACATTTTGGTTTGAACCCTGCCCCCACAGCAAACAGAACCGAACCGAACCGTGACTCCAAAACCGTGATCTGAACCGAACCGTGGCATTGGTGTATCGTTACACCCCTACTTAATATGTTCCCTTTACTCTTTATAGGCCTATGTCTTTGTTTAAAAACATGTATATTCCAGGGTTACACTATTCCTGTTTCAACAGGACATAAATCCCGCAGACTGGCTGACCAAATCATGTTAAGTATCCCTCACTAACAACAGTGATAGCCATTGTGTTGGTAGAGGCCATTGTAAGCTCTTCTGACCCTCCCCACTGCTTTTGCCTACTTTTCAGTTTATCTATATTCTGGAGTACCCAAAAGAACAGAAGTACCTCTTTGAAGATACAGCATATCTTTATGTATATATGTGTATGAATGTTTCTTTTACAATATATGACTATTTTTTCCCAATCTGATATGCATGCTTGTGAAGCATGATGACGTTCTGACAACTGTGTTTGCCACTTGCTGAATTGTAGTTTTTAATGGCAAGTTGTTGTTAGTTATAGGCTTACTGAAAATACTCTAAATGTGCTGCTAACTGTCTGTTTATTATATTTATTGCTTATTGTTTTACAGTTTTGTTATAATGTCATTTAAAAAATAAAAATGTACAAGAGCACAACAGTTTTTATTCATATCAAAGGTATAACTGAAGAATAAAAAGTAAGTTACCACAATAAATGTTCTTTAGAATTTCAAACATAAAATTCAGTGTTTTTAGACACATAAAAGAGAAACTAAGTGAGCTAAAGATAATTAGTTGGTAGAACTACAGTATGTGTTGTTTGGAACATGTTTCAAAGGAACTCAAGGATATCCTAACAGACATTTTAACATCTCCCTGAACCAGCCTTTTGTTTCAAAGCCACCACAATAATACCTGTTTCAAAGAAGACTTCAAGTTACAACAACTACCGGCCTCTACCACTGACCCCCATCATTATGAAGTGCTTTGACCGGCTTGTAATGCAGAACAATAAAAACATCCTCCATGCCTCCCATGGCCCATTCTAGTTAGCCTAGAGAACCAACAGGTCTACAGAGGACATCCTTTCCACTGCCAATCACTCAGGACTAACCAACCTGGACTCCAAAGACTCACTAATACTTAAGTTCAGCATTCAACACAATTGTCTCTCAGCAGCTGATACACAAACCTGGACTCCTGGGACTCAACACATCTCTTTGTAGCTGAAAAAGCTACAGCACTAACCACTTCAAGTTTGCGGACAACACAACGATGGTGGGCCTCATCTCCAACAACAATCAGACCAATTTTAGGAACGAGGTGAGCCAACTTGTCCCATGGTTTTCCAAAAACATAACTAAGTACACTGTGTACAATAATGTCTATGAAAAATGTTTTGAGTTAAGTTTTTAGTATCAGCATTAACTTTAAATTTGAGCTATAAATACTTTGCCCTCTTTGCCAACTAAAACACAGCTCCTTTTCTTTGCAGGATTTATTTTTGCACATGGTAATACCTTGTGATCTGCTGGTGGACAAGCACTGAGCAACTTTAAAAATGTAAAAATGAAAGTTGATACTGAACATGATCCTTAACTCTGGCTTTAGATCACGAATGAACAACATGAAATTATTTTACATAGAAATCTGTTTATTTATAACACTGACCTTTTTTGTTATGACCTTGTCTTATCCAAGCTGGCAGTCCCTGAAACCTTTTAAAGTATTTACCATAAAGATATTTAAAACCTCTCTCCCAATTGTAAGTGTTTATAAGAATTTCATTCCAGAAATCTGAGATTTGATGTCATAAAAATATACACCATGACATTTTTATACATTTAAACAAATTTTTGGCATTAAGATTAAAATGAGCGAAAGCCAGATTCAAACAACACGAATAGAACCTCCTTCTCTTTGCAGCCGAAAATCGTTAAAACATTTGTCCTACTAAATGTCCTGAGGGAATTTCTTGTGTTCCATGTATCTATAATCATAATAATAATAATAAATAATAATTGTTATATTTATATAGCGCCTTTCCAGAGCTCAAGGACGCTTTACATATCAATTATTCATTCACTCCACAGTCACACACTGGTGGTAGTAAGCTACATCTGTAGCCACAGCTGCCCTGGGGCAGACTGACAGAGACGGCAGCCATTCACGCCTACGGACTCTCCGACCAACACCTTCAACATTCTTACACATTCATACGAGGCAAGGTGGGTTAAGTGTCTTGCCCAAGGACACAACGACAGTATGAACTGTGGGGAGAGCGGGAATCGAACCTACTACCTTCCGGTTGAAGGACGGCCGCTCTACCACTGAGCTACTGCCGCCCCAGTAATCAGTTTCAGAAAACATGCTCTTTCTTCCAAACTTGTCTTGGACTTCTCTATTTTTAAACAAAATTGTGCCAGCTGAAAATAAGGTTGCTCAGAGATAGACATTTGTCCTCTGCGAACAAAAAAAACACAGGTTAAACATAACATAACATAGTTAAACATAATAACATGCTCTTCTGATGATAATGAAAACTTTCAGGTAAAATGTTTTGTGTCCGTTTCATAATTGTGTGTAAGTGAGCGTTTGTGTGTGTGTGTGTGTGTGTGTGTGTGTGTGTGTGTGTGTGTGTGTGTGTGTGTGTGTGTGTGTGTGTGTGTGTGTGTGTGAACCTTTCATGTGTGTGTGTGAGCGTTTCATATGTGTGTGTGTTTCATATGTGTGTGTGTGTGTTTTTCATTGTGTGTGTGTGTGAGCGTTTCATGTGTGTGTGAAGTGTTTCATGTGTGTGTGTGCGTTTCATGTGTGTGTGTGAGCTTTATGTGTGTGTGTGAGCGTTTCATGTGTGTGTGAGCGTTTCATATGTGTGTGTGTGAGCGTTTCATGTGTGTGTGAGAGCGTTTCATGTGTGTGTGTGTGTGTAGTGTTTCATATGTGTGTGTGTGTGAGCGTTTTATATGTGTGTGTGTGTGAGCGTTTTATATGTGTGTGTGTGTGAGCGTTTTATATGTGTGTGTGTTTCATATGTGTGTGTGAGTGTTTTATATGTGTGTGTGTTTCATATGTGTGTGTGAGCGTTTTATGTGTGTGTGATCGTTTCATATGTGTGTGTGAGCGTTTTATGTGTGTGTGATCGTTTCATATGTGTGTGTGTGAGCGTTTTATATGTGTGTGATTGTTTCATATGTGTGTGTAAGCGTTTTATGTGTGTGTGAGCGTTTCATATGTGTGTGTGTGAGCGTTTTATATGTGTGTGTGTTTCATATGTGTGTGTGTGAGCGTTTCATGTGTGTGTGAACGTTTCATGTGTGTGTGTGTGAGCGTTTCATGTGTGTGTGTGAGCGTTTCATGTGTGTGTGTGTGTGTGAGTGTTTCATATGTGTGTGTGTGAGTGTTTCATACGTGTGTGAATGTTTCATATGTGTGTGAATGTTTCATGTGTGTGTGTGAACGTTTCATGTGTGTGTGTGAGTGTTTCATACGTGTGTGAGCGTTTTATGTGTGTGTGAGAGTTTCATATACGTGTGTGTGAGTGTTTCATACGTGTGTGAATGTTTCATATGTGTGTGAATGTTTCATATGTGTGTGTGAGTGTTTTATGTGTGTGTGAGCGTTTCATATGTGTGTGTGTGAGAGTTTCATATACGTGTGTGTGAGTGTTTCATACGTGTGTGAATGTTTCATATGTGTGTGTGTGAGCGTTTCATATGTGTGTGTGTGTGTGAGCGTTTTATATGTGTGTGATCGTTTCATATGTGTGTGTGAGCGTTTTACATGTGTGTGAGCGTTTCATATGGATGTGTTCGTTTCATATGTGTGTGTGTGAGCGTTTCATATGTGTGTGAACGTTTCATGTCTGTGTGTGAGCGTTTCATGTGTGTATGTGAGTGTTTCATACGTGTGTGAATGTTTCATATGTGTGTGTGTGTGTGAGCGTTTCATATGTGTGTGTGAGCGTTTCATATACATGTGTGTGAGCGTTTCATATGTGTGTGTGAGTGTTTCATACGTGTGTGAACGTTTCATGTGTGTGTGTGAGCGTTTCATGTGTGTGTGTGAGCGTTTCATATGTGTGTGATCGTTTCATATGTGTGAGTGTGAGCGTTTCATATACGTGTGTGTGAGCGTTTCATATGTGTGTGATCGTTTCATATGTGTGTGTGAGTGTTTCATATGTGTGTGTGTGAGCGTTTCATACGTGTGTGAATGTTTCATACGTGTGTGTGTGAGCGATTAAAGTGTGGGTGTGAGTGTTTCATACTTGTGTGATCGTTTTATATGTGTGTGTGTGTAAGCGTTTTATGTGTGTGTGAACGTTTCATATGTGTGTGTGTGAGCGTTTTATATGTGTGTTTTTCATATGTGTGTTTTTCATATGTGTGTGTGTGAGCGTTTCATGTGTGTGTGTGTGTGAACGTTTCATGTGTGTGTGTGAGCTTTTTTAATGTGTGTGTGTGAGCGTTTCATATACGTGTGTGTGAGCGTTTCATGTGTGTGTGTGTTTCATACGTGTGTGAAAGTTTCATATGTGTGTGAGCGTTTCATGTGTGTGTGTGAGCGTTTCATATGTGTGTGATCGTTTCATATGTGTGTGTGAGCGTTTCATATGTGTGTGTGTGAGCGTTTCATATGTGCGTGAATGTTTCATACGTGTGTGTGTGTGAGCGATTCAAGTGTGTGTGTGAGTGTTTCATACTTGTGTGATCGTTTTATATGTGTGTGTGTGTAAGCGTTTTATGTGTGTGTGAGTGTTTCATATGTGTGTGTGAGCGTTTTATATGTGTGTGTGTTTCATATGTGTGTGTGTGAGCGTTTCATGTGTGTGTGTGTGTGAGCGTTTCATGTGTCTGTGTGAGCTTTTTTAATGTGTGTGTGTGAGCGTTTCATATGTGTGTGTGAGCGTTTCATATGTGTGTGTGTGAGCGTTTCATGTGTGTGTGTGAGTGTTTCATACGTGTGTGAATGTTTTATATGTGTGTGTGTATGAGCATTTTATGTGTGTGTGTGTGTGTGAGCGTTTCATATACGTGTGTGTGAGCGTTTCATGTGAGTGTGTGAGTGTTTCATACGTGTGTGAACGTTTCATGTGTGTGTGTGTGAGTGTTTCATGTGTGTGTGTGAACGTTTCATGTGTGTGTGTGAGCGTTTCATATGTGTGTGTGAGCGTTTCATATACGTGTGTGCGAGCAATTCATGTGTGTGTGTGAGTGTTTCATACGTGTGTGAATGTTTTATATGTGTGTGTGTGAGCGTTTTATGTGTGTGTGTGTGTGTGAGCGTTTCATATACGTGTGTGAACGTTTCATGTGTGTGTGTGAGCGTTTCATGTGTGTGTGTAAGCGTTTCATGTGTGTATGTGAGTGTTTCATACGTGTGTGAATGTTTCATATGTGTGTGTGAGCGTTTCATATGTATTCGTGAGCGTTTCATATACGTGTGTGTGAGCGTTTCATATGTGTGTGTGAGTGTTTCATACGTGTGTGATCGTTTCATATGTGTGTGTGAGCGTTTCATATGTGTGTGTGTGTGAGCGTTTCATATACGTGTGTGGGAGCGTTTCATGTGTGTGTGTGATCGTTTCATATGTGTGTGATCATTTCATATGTGTGTGTGAGCGTTTATATGTGTGTGTGAGCGTTTCATATGTGTGTGTGAGCGTTTCATATGTGTTTGATCGTTTCATATACTTGTGAACGTTTCATATGTGGGTGTGAGCGTTTCATATCTGTGTGTGTGAGCGTTTCCATATATTTGTGTGTGTGTGTGAGTGTTTCATATGTGTGTGAGCGTTTCATGTGTGTGTGAGCATTTTATGTGTGTGTGAGCGTTTTATATGTGTGTGTGTGTGTGCGTGTTTCATCTGTGTGTGAATGTTTCATATGTGTGTGTGAGCGTTTTATATGTGTGTGTGAGCGTTTTATATGTGTGTGGGAGCGTTTCATATACGTGTGTGTATGAGCGTTTCATATACGTGTGTGTGTGAGCGTTTCATATACGTGTGAGCATTTCATATACGTGTGAGCGTTTCATGTACATGTGAGTGTTTCATAGACGTGTGTGTGAGCATTTCATAGACGTGTGTGAACGTTTCATATGTGTGTGTGAACGTTTCATACGTGTGTGTGTAAGCGTTTCATATGTGTGTGTGAACGTTTCATATGTGTGTGATCGTTTCATATGTGTGTGTGAGCGTTTCATATGTGTGTGTGAGCGTTTTATGTGTGTGTGAGCGTTTCATATGTGTGTGTGTGAGTGTTTTATATGTGTGTGTGTTTCATATGCGTGTGTGTGAGTGTTTCATAGACGTGTGTGTGAGCATTTCATAGACGTATGTAAACGTTTCATATGTGTGTGTGAGCGTTTCATATGTGTGTGTGAGTGTTTCATATGTGTGTTATCGTTTCATGTGTGTGAGCAATTCATATGTTTGTGATCGTTTCATATGTGTGTGTGAGCGTTTCATATGTGTGTGATCGTTTCATATGTGTGTGTGAGCGTTTCATATGTGTGTGATCGTTTCATATGTGTGTGTGAGTGTTTCATATGTGTGTGTGAGCGTTTCATATGTGTGTGAGCGATTCATATGTTTGTGATCGTTTCATATGTGTGTGTGAGCGTTTCATATGTGTGTGATCGTTTCATATGTGTGTGTGTGAGCGTTTCATATGTGTGTGATCGTTTCATATATGTGTGTGTGATCGTTTCATATGTGTGTGAGCGTTTCATGTGTGTGTGAACATTTCATGTGTGTGTGTGAGCTTTCATGTGTGTGTGAACGTTTCTTGTGTGTGTGTGAGCATTTCATGTGTGTGTGAACGTGTCATGTGTGTGTGTGAGCATTTCATGTGTGTGTGAACGTGTCATGTGTGTGTGTGTGTGTGTGTGTGTGTGTGTGTGAGAATTTCATGTGTGTTTGTGAGCAATTCATGTGTGTGTGTGTGTGAATGTTTCATATGTGTGTGAGTGTTTTAAATGTGTGTGTGAGCGTTTCATATGTGTGTGTGTGAGCGTTTCATATGTTTTTGAGCGTTTCATATGTGTGTGTGAGCATTTAATGTGTGTGTGAGCGTTTCATGGACGTCTGTGTGAGTGTTTCATAAGTGTGTGTGTGAGCGTTTCATACGTGTGTGAATGTTTCATATGTGTGTGTAAGCGTTTTATATGTGTGTGTTTGAGCGTTTCATATACACAGGGATTAAACAGCTGATGTTACACGTGGGTGCAGTTGACACCAGGAAGGGGGAATCAGAAGTTTTAAAAAAGGATTTCTCCAGTCTTTTAGATAAACTTGAAAACATGGAAGTGCAATCCTTTATCAGTGGACCACTCCCAAACATCGACAGAAGGATCAATAAATTCAGTCGGCTGTTTGCATTGAATACATGGCTGTCCAAGGCCTGTGAGACAAGAGGAGTACACTTCATTGATAACTTTAACTTGTTTTGGCAACGTGACGACCTGTTCAAAGGAAAGGGCCCGCATCTAAACAGGGGAGGGGTCAGGAGGCTAACGGATAATCTCCTGCACTCCCTGAGACACCTAAATGGTTCTGGGCGCCCTCTTGATCAGAAAAAGGGTCCTCAGCCACTGAATGAAAAAAGCACTCCTGCCTCACCAGCCAAGGATCCTCCTCTGACTCTACCACCATCAACACCTCCACCACTGAAATGGACTCCCCCAATAGGACCATGGACCCCCCCAGTAACATCAACACCTTCTGCGGACCTCACCATCTCTGTCCCATTCCCGGATTCACCAATGGGATTTCCAGATCACCTGGAAATTTTAGTTAAATCTGGAATGTAATGTAAATGCAATGTAAGTCGCTTTGGATAAAAGCGTCAGCTAAATGAATAAATGTAAATGTAAATTACTATTTCCAAACCAGTAATCAGATTAAAGTTACTTGACCAAGTCACTGTGCGTTACTATTTTTGTCATTTTTTGTCAAGAAAGACTATTTTATTTTTTATTAAAACAAGTATTTATGTTAAGTCAAGGAAGACTGCCTTTATTTTTTATTAAAACAAGTATTTATGTTAAGTCAAGAGAGACTGCCTTTATTTTTTTTGTAAAAACATGTATTTTTTCAGGAAATAGTTTTTAAATTCAACTTTAATTGTCAGGAGGTAGATTGTTGATGTTACTGTTAAAAATACACTTCAAATAAAGTGATTGTTGGCAAAACCAGTTGTCATTTTTATGTTGTCGGCAGCTGCTGAATGTAACTAATAAAGTAACTTGTAAAGTAACTTAGTTACTTTTAAAATCAAGTAATCTGCAAAGTAACTAAGTTACTTTTTAAATCAAGTAATCTGTAAAGTAACTAAGTTACTTTTTTAAAGTAACTGTGGCAACACTGGCCACTACCTAGAGTCCAATGCACCCCTGTCAGACCCCCTCCACCCCCTCCCAAACCAGCTCCTCCCAGACCACCTCCTCCCAGACCAGCTCCAAAAGCCTTGACTAGCATCAAGGCTACTATCAGTGATTAGGACACTGAGGGCCTTTGCTGTTCCAGGACTTTTCGTCATAATAAACCACTTATCAACCTGAGGCCCTGGGAGAGAACACTCCCCCCTAGCTCCATAACTACAGTCAGAAGTCGCAGATTAAAGAAGAGAATAATAGTTAGATTGTCTAATCAGACAAATCTGATTCAAATCCCCTGCAAACTAGGGGTCAGAAACTGCTCAAACGGACTTAAAACTTGCAGTGTTCAATGTCAGGTCTTTGGGAAACAAATCTTTTTTAATTAATGATTTTATAACTTCAAATAAGCTTGATTTTATGTTTTTAACAGAAACATGGTTAGTCAGCAGGACTGGAAATGCAGTCCTTATTAAATCCACCCCATCAAATTTCACATTTTTATCCAAAATACGGGAAAACAAAAAGGGTGGTGGTGTATGTGCCTTTCTTAGGGATAATATTCTTATCCAGAAGCTATCACTTGGTGAATTTTCATCATTTGAGTATGTGTCATTCAAAATGGAGTTGAGGTTTTCTCCATCTGTATTATATGTAGTTCTTTACAAACCACCCCAACAATGTCATGATTTTATTAATGAGTTTAGTGAAATGCTTTTGGTTATTTGCACAGAATTTGAACAAATAGTCATATCTGGTGATTTTAATGTGCATGTGGATAATGTTTGTGACAGAAATGCCAAAGAACTTTCTACTAAGAACTTTCTACTATTCTTGATACTTTTGGTCTTTGTCAGCATGACCCATAACAGAGGTCACACTCTGGACCTGGTCATTACTAAAGGTGTTCATATTTCAGATGTCACTGTGATTGATGTTGCTCTATCTGATCATTCATGTGTCTTTCTTCATCTGTCCATAATTCCAAAAGTTGCTGTTTGACCTACTGTTGTAAAAAAGAGATACATTAACGATAACAC
Source organism: Perccottus glenii (assembly GCA_024416835.2). Classification (NCBI taxonomy): domain Eukaryota; kingdom Metazoa; phylum Chordata; class Actinopteri; order Gobiiformes; family Odontobutidae; genus Perccottus; species Perccottus glenii. Next base: position 2,586,976 of record JALDQB020000023.1, on the reverse strand, counting down.
CAGGACACAGTTTATGGAGGCAATCAGGTTTGAAAATGCCTCATCAGGTCAAGTTGATGATTTGTTGAATTGTTATACTTCAGGTGTTTTAAATGTTATGAACACCATTGCTCCTGTTAAGGTTAAAGTGATCAGAACTAGGCAGAAAGCTTCATGGAGCAATGCTCACTCTGTCAGGGCACAGAAAAGGGAATGCCGAAAAGCCGAAAGAAAATGGCGTAAATGGAAACTCTTAATTCTTTATGAGGTATACAAAGAAAATTAGCATGTTTTCAATCAAACTTTGCAAAAAGAAAGAGAAATATTCTTCTCAGAGATCATTAACAACAATAGTAACAACCTGCGTGTCCTGTTTGCTACAGTGAACAGATTAACAAACCCTCCAGCTCCATTTCCTCCAGAATTAGTTTCCACCACTAAATGCAATGAGGTTGCATTGTTTTTCAACGACAAGGTTCAAGGCATTAAACATGCGATACAGTCCAAAGTAGGCCTGCACGATAAATCGTTATAAAATCGCGATCTCGATTCACCCTGTTCACGATTTAATTTTTAAATGACTTCGATTTAAAAAAAAAAAAAAAAAAACAGCTTTTATTTTGAAAGGACCGCTCTCACAGGATTTCACCGTCAGCCACAGCGCCTTTTAGTCTCGTGTTTCACTCGTCGAGCGAGCGCGGTGGTTCGGAAATAAACAAAATGGATATGAAAACCCAGGTCCTTGTGACGAGAATCAGCCAACCACTCAGTCTCAACTTGTTCCGAAAAAAGGCTCACATTCCGTGGTGTGGAAGTATTTTGGATTCAAGCAAGAAGACGAGGGTCAATCTGGTGTGATTTGCAAGGTATGCTTTGCCCTTGTTGCAGCACCGCAAGGTAACACCACAACCACCAATTAAAGACAAGGTGCCGCTATATATACAAAATAAATTATTAGTTTTTGATACTGCAACTGCACTTCAATTGGCCCCTTTTCTTTAAACACTGAACCCTCAGAATGTTGAATGACGTTTCATTTAGCCTATTTAGAGCCACGTTCAGGCCATATTCAGCGCTGTGCGCTAAACTTCTATTTTTGGTAACCTACTTGAATGGCCAGTTGAATGTTAATTGTACAAAAGGCAAGCAATAAAAGAGTGTTTCTTCTTTATTCATTGAAGCCTCTATGTTTACAGGCTTGTGGTGATGTGCAATGTTCTATAGGTGCCAAAACAAATATTTTTGGTACTTCCAATTTGTTTTGTTTTGTCATGGTTCATGTGTGTAATAAACATTACATTTCATGAGAAAAAAAATCGTTGTAGAGAATCGTGATATCAATTCTAAGCTAAAAAATCGTGATTCATATTTTTCCCAGAATCGTGCAGGCCTAGTCCAAAGGGCATAAAACAACACTGCAGCCAGCTAGGAAACACTTGGTTGGTTTAACACATTTTACACAAATTAATGACAGAACAATTGAAAAAACTGTCTCCAGCCTGAGTTCATCAACCTGCTGGCTCGATGTTTTACCCACTAGATTTCTAAAATCAGAACTAAGCAGTTTGTTACCACAACTCACTGATATAGTCAATAATTCCTTACAGTCTGGAACATTTCCACGGGCCTTAAAAACTGCTGTCATTAAGCCTCTCCTAAAGAAGAGCAGTCTTGATGCTACAGTGCTCAACAACTATCGGCCCATATCAAACCTGCCATTTTTAGGGAAAGTCATCGAAAAAGTTGTATATCAGCAACTTAATGACTTTCTATTACTTAACAACTGCTTTGATCCTTTTCAGTCAGGATTCAGGCCCCATCACAGCACTGAGACTGCACTTATCAAAGTCACAAATGACATCCGTCTGAACACTGACGCAGGCAAAGTCTCTGTCTTAGTTCTGTTGGACTTGAGTGCTGCGTTTGATACAGTGGACCATGAAATCCTGACACAAAGATTAGAGGAATGGATAGGTATCACTGGAACTGCCCTTAAATGGTTTCAGTCCTATCTTGAAGACAGGAAGTACTTTGTTTCGGTTGGTAACTGTGTGTCAGACCAAATGGCCCTGACATGTGGGGTTCCACAAGGGTCTATCTTGGGACCTCTATTATTCAATCTCTACATGCTTCCTTTAGGCTAGTTAATATGCAGCTACCATAATTATGCAGATGACACTCAGATTTACATTTCACTCACAGCAGGTGAAAATGCACCAATCCATTCACTGTGTCACTGCATCGAACAGATTGACGTGTGGATGCAAATTAATTTTCTCCAACTGAACAGAAACAAGACTGAACTAATCATCTTTGGGCCACAGAAACAAAGAGAAAGTGTCAGCAGTCACCTTGCGTCTCTTTCTCTAAAATGTAAAGATCAGGTTAGAAATCTAGGGATCATCATGGACTCAGACTTGAATTTCCACAGTCACATTAAGTCAATTACATCATCTGCATTTTATCACCTTAAAAACATTTCCAGAGTTAAAGGGATGATGTCTCAACCAGACTTAGAGAAACTTATCCATGCTTTTATCTCCAGCAGGTTACATTACTGTAACGGCCTGCTCACTGGTCTCTCAAAACGAGGGTTAAGACAGCTGCAGCTTATTCAGAACGCGGCTGCTCGGGTTTTCATCAAAACCAGGAAGTACAACCACATCACGCCAGTTTTAAAATCTCTGCACTGGCTTCCTGTTGCTCAGAGAATAGACTTTAAAACAGCACTTCTGGTTTACAAGTCTCTAAATGGTTTAGCACCAGTTACTTATGAACCTCCTCGGACTCTGAGAACATTTGGGACAGACCTTCTGCTCGTGCCCAGAGTTAAAACTAAACAGGGTGAAGCAGCGTTTAAGTTTCATGCAGCAAAAACCTGGAACAGCCTCCCAGATCAAGTAAAACAAGCCTCAACTTTAACAATGTTCAATGTACAATGTATTATGTAAATTGTGATGTAATGAAGAGGAGACCCCAGGAAGAATAGCAACTGAGATATCAGGCGCAAATGGGGATCTTAATAAATGAAATGAAATGAAAAATGAAATGTTCAAGGGGAGGTTAAAACCTTCCTCTTTAGCTCCGCCTACACTACAACCTAAAGTGTTTGTTTTTTTCTTTTATCTGCACTCTTCTTTTTAAAATGTTTTTAATTTTTTCTTGTTTCTTAATATAAATCTTGTAAATTGTCTTTTATTCTTGTAAAGCACTTTGAGTTTCCCAGTGTATGAATTGTGCTATATAAATAAAATTGCCTTGCCTTGCATTGCTATATACGTGTGTGAGCGTTTCATGTGTGTGTGTGAGCATTTTATGTGTGTGTGTGTGTGTGAGTGTTTCATATGTGTGTGTATGAGCGTTTCATGTGTGTGTGTGTGTGTGTGTGTGTGTGTTTCATACGTGTGTGAATGTTTCATATGTGTGTGTGTGAGCGTTTCATATGCTTGTGTGTGAGTGTTTCATATACGTGTGTGTGAGCGTTTCATGTGTGTGTGTGTGAGTGTTTCATACGTGTGTGAATGTTTCATATGTGTGTGTGAGCGTTTTATGTGTGTGTGTGAGCGTTTCATATACGTGTGTGTGTGTGTGAGCGTTTCATATGTGTGTGTGTGGGTGTTTCATGTGTGTGTGTGGGCGTTTCATGTGTGTATGAGCGTTTCATAGATGTGTGTGTGAGCGTTTCATGTGTGGCTGTGTGTGTGAGCGTTTCCATATGTGTGTGTGAGCATTTCATAGACGTGCCTGTCAGCGTTTCATGTGTGTGTGAGCGTTTCATATACGTGTGTGTTTGAGCGTTTCATAGACGTGTGTGTGAGCGTTTCATATACGTGTGTGTGAGCATTTCATATGTGTGTGTGAGCGTTTCATATGTGTGTGTGAGCATTTCATAGAAGTGTGTGTGAGCGTTTCATGTGTGTGTGAGCATTTCATATACGTGTGAGGGTTTCATAAACGTGTGAGCATTTTATAGACGTGTGTGTGAGCGTTTCATAGACATGTGTGTGAGCGTTTCATATGTGTGTGTGAGCATTTCATGTGTGTGAGCATTTCATATGTGTGTGTGAGCATTTCATATGTGTGTGTGTGAGCGTTTCATATGTGTGTGTGAGCATTTCATAGACGTGTGTGTGAGCGTTTCATATCTGTGTGTGAGCGTTTCATAGACGTGTGTTAGTGTTTCATATGTGTGTGTGAGCGTTTCATATCTGTGTGTGTGAGCGTTTCATATCTGTGTGTGTGAGCGTTTCATAAACGTGTCTGTGAGCGTTTCATATACGTGTGTTTGAGCGTTTCATAGACGTGTGTGTGAGCGTTTCATAGACGTGTGAGCGTTTCATAGACGTGTGAGCGTTTCATATACGCGTGAGTGTTTCATAGACGTGTGTGTGAGCATTTTATAGACGTGTGTATGAGCGTTTCATATCTGTGTGTGAGCGTTTCATACGTGTGTGTGTGAGCGTTTCATATATGTGTGTGAGCGTTTCATATGTGTGTGTGAGCGTTTCATAGACGTGTGAGTGTTTCATAGACGTGTGAGTGTTTCATATACGTGTGAGTGTTTCATAGACGTGTGAGCGTTTCATAGACGTGTGAGCGTTTCATATACGTGTGAGTGTTTCATAGACGTGTGAGCGTTTCATATGCGTGTGAGTGTTTCATAGACGTGTGTGTGAGCATTTTATATATGTGTGTGAGCGTTTCATATGTGTGTGTGATCATTTCATGTGTGTGAGCATTTTATGTGTGTGTGTGAGCATTTCATAGACGTATGTGTGAGCGTTTCATATGTGTTTGTGAGCGTTTCATATGTGTGTGTGAGCGTTTCATATCTGTGTGTGTGAGCGTTTCATATCTGTGTGTGTGAGCGTTTCATAGACGTGTCTGTGAGCGTTTCATATACGTGTGTGTTTGAGCGTTTCATAGACGTTTGTGTGAGCATTTCATAGACGTGTGTGTGTGATTCATATACGTGTAAGTGTTTCATAGACGTGTGAGCGTTTCATAGACGTGTGAGCGTTTCATATACGTGTGAGTGTTTCATAGACGTGTGTGTGAGCATTTCATAGACGTGTGTGTGAGCGTTTCATAGACGTGTGTGTGTGATTCATATACGTGTAAGTGTTTCATAGACGTGTGAGCGTTTCATAGACGTGTGAGCATTTCATATACGTGTGAGTGTTTCATAGACGTGTGTGTGAGCGTTTTAAAGACATGTGTATGAGCGTTTCATATCTGTGTGTGAGCGTTTCATACGTGTGTGTGAGCGTTTCATATATGTGTGTGAGCGTTTCATATGTGTGTGTGAGCGTTTCATATCTGTGTGTGTGTGTGTGAGCGTTTCATAGACGTGTCTGTGAGCGTTTCATATACGTGTGAGCGTTTCATAGACGTGTGAGTGTTTCATAGACGTGTGAGTGTTTCATAGACGTGTGAGCGTTTCATATACGTGTGAGTGTTTTATAGACGTGTGTGTGAGTATTTTATAGACGTGTGTCTGAGCGTTTCATAGACGTGTCTGTGAGCGTTTCATATATGTGTGTGAGTGTTTTATATGTGTGTTTGAGCTTTTCCATATGTGTGAGCGTTTCATATGTGTGCGTGTGGCGTTTCATAGACTGTGAGCGTTTCATATACGTGTGAGCGTTTCATAGACGTTTGAGCGTTTCATATACGTTTGAGTGTTTCATACGTGTGAGTGAGCGTTTCATAACTGTGTGTGAGCGTTTCATATATGTGTGTGTCAGCGTTTCATATGTGTGTGTGAGCGTTTCATGTGTGTGAGTGTTTCATAGACGTGTGTGTGAGCGTTTCATATACGTGTGAGCTGTTCGTTTATAGAGCGTGTGAGCGTTTCATATGCGCGTGTGTTTTCATATAGGCGTGTGAGCGTTCATATACGTGTGTGAGCGTTTTCATATACGTGTGTGTGAGTTTCATGTGTGTGAGTTCATAGACGTGTGTGTGAGCGTTCATACGTGTGTGTCGCTTTCATAGACGTATGTGAGTGTTTCATAGATGTGTGTTTTCATACGTGTGTGAGCATTTCATATGTGTGTGGAAGTGTTTCATATGTGTGTGTGAGCATTTCATGTGTGTGTGTGTACATTTTATATGTGTGTGTGTGAGCATTTCATATATGTGTGTGTGAGCATTTCATATACGTGTGAGCAATTAATAGACGTATAAGCGTTTCATAAACGTGTGTGTGAGCGTTTCATATCTGTGTGTGAGTGGATCATATGTGTGTGTGATCATTTCATGTGTGTGAGCGTTTCATATGTGTGTGTAAGCATTTCATAGACGTGTGTGTGAGCGTTTCATATCTGTGTGTGAGCGGATCATATGTGTGTGTGATCATTTCATGTGTGTGAGCGTTTCATATGTGTGTGTAAGCATTTCATAGATGTGTGTGTGAGCGTTTCATATATGTGTGTGAGCGTTTCATATGTGTGTTTGAGCGTTTCATATACGTGTGTGTTTGAGCGTTTCATAGACGTGTGTGTGAGCGTTTCATATACGTGTGAGCGTTTCATATACGTGGGTGTGAGCGTTTCATATGTGTGTGTGAGCATTTCATAGAAGTGTGTGTGAGCGTTTTATATCTGTGGGTGAGCGTTTCATATGTGTGTGTGAGCATTTCATATGTGTGTGATTCATAGACGTGTGTGTGATTTATATACGTGTGAGGGTTTCATAAACGTGTAAACGTTTTATAGACGTGTGTGTGAGCGTTTCATATGTGTGTGTGAGCGTTTCACATGTGTGTGTGAGCGTTTCATAGATGTGTGTGTGAGCGTTTTTATATGTGTGTGTAAGCATTTCAGAGACGTGTGTGTGAGCGTTTTATATGTGTGTGTGAGCGTTTCATGTGTGTGTGAGCGTTTCATAGACGTGTGTGTGAGCATTTCATGTGTGTGTGAACGTTTCATATGTGTGTGTGTGTGTGTGTGTGTGTGAGCGTTTCATATGTGTGTGTGTGAGCGTTTCATGTGTGTGTGAACGTTTCATATGTGTGTGTGTGTGTGTGTGTGTGTGAGCGTTTCATATGTGTGTGTGTGAGCGTTTCATGTGTGTGTGAATGTTTCATATGTGTGTGTGTGTGTGTGTGAGCGTTTCATATGTGTGTGTGAGCATTTAATGTGTATGTGATCGTTTCATGTGTGTGTAAACGTTTATAATGTGTGTGTGTGTGTGTGTGTGTGTGTGTGTGTGTGTGTGTGTGTGTGTGTAAGCGTTTCATATGTGTGTGTAAGCGTTTCATATGTGTGTGTGAGCGTTTCATGTCTGTGTGAGCGTTTCATATGTGTTTGTGAGCATTTCATCTGTGTGTGAGCATTTCATAGACGCGTGTGAGCATTTCGTGTGTGAACGTTTCATATGGCAAGGCAAGGCAATTTTATTTATATAGCACAATTCATACACTGGGTAACTCAAAGTGCTTTACGGGAATAAAAGACAATTTACAAGATTTATATTAAGAAACATAAGAAAAAATTAAAAACATTTTAAAAAGAAGAGTGCAAATAAAAGAAAAAACAAACACAAAAGGTTGTAGTGTAGGCGGAGCTAAAGAGAAAGGTTTTTAACCTCCCCTTGAACATTGTTAAAGTTGAGGCTTGTTTTACTTCATCTGGGAGACTGTTCCAGGTTTTCGCTGCATGAAACTTAAACGCTGCTTCACCCTCTTTAGTTCTAACTCTGGGCACGAGCAGAAGGCCTGTCCCAGATGTTCTCAGAGTCCGAGGAGGTTCATAAGTAACTAGCATGTCAGAGATATATTCTGGTGCTAAACCATTTAGAGACTTGTAAACCAGAAGTGCTGTTTTAAAGTCTATTCTCTGAGCAACAGGAAGCCAGTGCAGAGATTTTAAAACTGGCATAATGTGGTTGTACTTCCTGGTTTTGGTTAGAACCCGAGCAGCCGCGTTCTGAATAAGCTGCAGCTGTCTTAACCCTCATTTTGAGAGACCAGTGAGCAGGCCGTTACAGTAATCTAACCTGCTGGAGATAAAAGCATGGATAAGTTTCTTTAAGTCTGGTTGAGACATCATCCCTTTAACTCTGGAAATGTTTTTAAGGTGATAAAATGCAGATGATGTAATTGACTTAATGTGACTGTGGAAATTCAAGTCTGAGTCCATGATGACCCCTAGATTTCTAACCTGATTTTTACATTTTAGAGAAAGAGACGCGAGGTGACTGCTGACACTTTCTCTTTGTTTCTGTGGCCCAAAGATGATTAGTTCAGTCTTGTTTCTGTTCAGTTGGAGAAAATTATTTTGCATCCACGTGTCAATCTGTTTGATGCAGTGACATGGTGAATGGATTGGTCCATTTTCACCTGCTGTGAGTGAAATGTAAATCTGAGTGTCATCTGCATAATTATGGTATAATACGTCACAGCTGCGTATCAGCTGGCCTAAAGGAAGCATGTAGAGATTGAATAATAGAGGTCCCAAGATAGACCCCTGTGGAACCCCACATGTCAGGGCCATTTGGTCTGACACACAGTTACCAACCGAAACAAAGTACTTCCTGTCTTCAAGATAGGACTGAAACCATTTAAGAGCAGTTCCAGTGATACCTATCCATTTCTCTTTGTGTCAGGATTTCATGGTCTACTGTATCAAACGCAGCACTCAAGTCCAACAGAACTAAGACAGAGACTTTGCCTGCGTCAGTGTTCATACGGATGTCATTTGTGACTTTGATAAGTGCAGTCTCAGTCTGTGATGGGGCCTGAATCCTGACTGAAAAGGATCAAAGCAGTTGTTAAGTAATAGAAAGTCATTAAGTTGCTGATATACAACTTTTTCGATGACTTTCCCTAAAAATGGCAGGTTTGATATGGGCCGATAGTTGTTGAGCACTGTAGCATCAAGACTGCTCTTCTTTAGGAGAGGCTTAATGACAGCAGTTTTTAAGGCCCGTGGAAATGTTCCAGACTGTAAGGAATTATTGACTATATCAGTGAGTTGTGGTAACAAACTGCTTAGTACTGATTTTAGAAATCTAGTGGGTAAAACATCGAGGCAGCAGGTTGATGAACTCAGGCTGGAGACAGTTTTTTCAATTGTTCTGTCATTAATTTGTGTAAAATGTGTTAAACCAAGTGTCTCCTAGCTGGCTGCAGTGTTGTTTTATGCCCTTTGGATTGTATGGCATATTTAATGCCTTGAACCTTGTCGTTGAAAACAATGCAAACTCATTGCATTTAGTGGTGGAAACTAATTCTGGTGGAAATGGAGCTGGAGGGTTTGTTAATCTGTTCACTGTAGCAAACAAGACACGCAGGTTGTTACTATTGTTGTTGTTGATCTCTGAGAAGAATATTTCTCTTTCTTTTTGCAAAGTTTGATTGAAAACATGCTAATTTTCTTTGTATACCTCATAATGAATTAAGAGTTTCCATTTACGCCATTTTCTTTCGGCTTTTCGGCATTCCCTTTTCTGTGCCCTGACAGAGTGAGCATTGCTCCATGAAGCCTTCTGCCTTGTCCTAATAACTTTAACCTTAACAGGAGCAATGGTGTCCATAACATTTAAAACACCTGAAGTAAAACAATTCAACAAATCATCAACTTGACCTGATGAGGCATTTTCAAACCTGATTGCCTTTATAAACTGTGTCCTGGTGTTATCGTTAATGTATCTCTTTTTTACAACAGTAGGCCCAACAGCAACTTTTGGAATTATGGACAGATGAAAAAAGACACAAGAATGATCAGATAGAGCAACATCAATCACAGTGACATCTGAAATATGAACACCTTTAGTAATGACTAGGTCCAGAGTGTGTGTTATGGGTCGGCTCATTAACATGCTGACAAAGACCAAAAGTATCAAGAATAGTAGAAAGTTCTTTGGCATTTCTGTCACAAACATTATCCACATGCACATAAAAATCACCAGATATGACTATTTGTTCAAATTCTGTGCAAATAACCGAACGCATTTCAGTAAACTCATTAATAAAATCATGACATTGTTGGGGTGGTTTGTAAAGAACTACATATAAAATAGATGGAGAAAACCTCAACTCCATTTTGAATGACAAATACTCAAATGATGAAAACTCTCCAAGTGATAGCTTCTGGATAAGAATATTATCCCTAAGAAAGGCACATACACCACCACCCTTTTTGTTTTCCCGTATTTTGGATAAAAATGGGAAATTCGATGGGGTGGATTCAATAAGGACCGCATTTCCAGTCTTGCTGTCTAACCATGTTTCTGTTAAAAACATAAAATCAAGCTTATTTGAAGTTATAAAATCATTAATTCAAAAAGATTTGTTTTCCAAAGACCTGACATTGAACACTGCAAGTTTTAAGTCCGTTTGAGCAGGACCTGGCTTTATCTGTTTGCAGGGGATTTGAATCAGATTTGTCTGATTAGACAATCTAACTGTTATTCTCTTCTTTAATCTGCGACTGTTGACTGTAGCTATGGAGCTAGGGGGGGTGTTCTCTCCCAGGGCCTCAGGTTGATAAGTGGTTTATTATGATGAAAAGTCCTGGAACAGCAGAGGCCCTCAGTGTCCTAAACACTGATAGTAGCCTTGATGTCAAGTCTTTTGAAGCTGGTCTGGGAGGAGGTGGTCTGGGAGGAGCTGGTCTGGGAGGGGGTGGAGGGGGTCTGACAGGGGTGCATTGGACTCTAGGTAGTGGCCGAGGTGAAGCAGTGGTACTCCTGGGTGGTATTGGGGGTGATGTTTTTAGTGATGATGATAGAACCCGTGACCTGGCCAAGTTAGGTGTAAGGAGTATCCTCTTAATTCCAGATTTAACTAAAATTTCCAGGTGATCTGGAAATCCCATTGGTGAATCCGGAGATGGGACAGGGATGGTGAGGTCCGCAGAAGGTGTTGATGTTACTGGGGGTCCATGGTCCTATTGGGGAGTCCATTTCAGTGGTGGAGGTGTTGATGGTGGTACAGTCAGAGGAGGATCCTTGGCTGGTGAGGCAGGAGTGCTTTTTTCATTCAATGGCTGAGGACCCTTTCTCTGTTCAAGAGGGCGCCCAGAACCATTTAGGTGTCTCAGGGAGTGCAGGAGATTATCCGTTAGCCTCCTGACCCCTCCCCTGTTTAGATGTGGGCCCTTTCCTTTGAACAGGTCGTCACGTTGCCAAAACAAGTTAAAGTTATCAATGAAGTGTACTCCTCTAGTCTCACAGGCCTTGGACAGCCATGTATTCAATGCAAGCAGCCGGCTGAATTTATTAATCCTTCTGTCGATGTTTGGGAGTGGTCCACTGATAAAGGATTGCACTTCCAGGTTTTCAAGTTTATCTAAAAGCCTGGAGAAATCCTTTTTTAAAACTTCTTTGGACATGACTTGGGGGAGGAGTGCTGTTATATCAGTGACTGTAGCACTTGGAAAGCTGCATGTAGCAAATCTATTGTTGTTTATGTCTCTGATAGCACCGTCTCCAAGCAGCAAGATATCTCTGTCCTTGACTTTTGGCATAGATTCTCTGTCACTGTTTGCCTGGTGCTTTTCCACAGATTCATGTCTCCTGTTCTCCATAGAATAAGCTTGATTAACTCCATGTTTTTCATTTACAGCAGAGTTTTCTGGTTCATTCACCTTTAGCTCAGTCAGGTTGGAATCTGTTTTTTAGCTGGATGTCTGGTGATGCTACATATGCTCTTGTGATGCCAGCATTCTTTTTTCTAATCCAGTGCTGCTTTGTCTGGGCACCTAGTTTATGCCAGGTGGTATCATTTTGTTTAAATCCCTTTGCTTTGCTCAGTTTTGGGAATGACACTGTATCATCCAAGTTTAAATTCACAGTCTTACCATATTGTGTGATCGTATTGTTTCCTGAAGTCCTCTTTTAGATTCCAAAGCAAAAATCTTTGTTTGTAGCAAACTGATTTCCTGTTGATATTTCCAGCAATTTTGGCAGAAAGAGTTTGTAGTAGTTGTTTTTACCCCAGACATGTCGAAAAATAGATACCAAGGCTCCAGTCGCTGGGCGAGTCCAACGTGTTGTTTAAAAGGTCAAAAAACCCAAGTAAAAACATAAAAGCAAAATCCAGTTAAAAGAAAGTAAAAAGTAATGTAAAAAAGTTAAAGAAGTTAATCATAAAATCATTGGCTAAATGTAGAGATAACTAAAAAAGAAAAATAAAGCAGGCATGAGCAAGCAGAGGTGCGACTGCACTCTTCAGAAGCAGGAAGCTCCACTATATGTGAGTGTGAACGTTTCATATGTGTGTGTGAGCATTTCATATACGTGTGTGTTTAAGAGTTTCATAGACGTGTCTGTGAGCGTTTCATGTGTGTGTGAGCGTTTCGTATGTGTGTGTGTGTGAGCGTTTCATAGATGTGTCTGTGAGCGTTTCCATATGTGTGTGTGTGTGAGCGTTTAATAGACGTGTCTATGAACGTTTCATGTGTGTTTGAGCGTTTCATATGTGTGTGTGTGTGAGCGTTTCATATATGTGTGTGTGAGCTTTTCATATACGTGTAAGGGTTTTATAGACGTGTGTTAGCTTTTCATATGTGTGTGTGAGCATTTCATAGACGTGTGTGAGCGTTTCATATGTGTGTGTGAGCATTTCATAGACGTGTGTGTGATTCATATACGTGTGAGGGTTTCATATACGTGTGAGTGTTTCATAGATGTGTGTGTGAGCATTTCATAGACATGTGTTAGCGTTTTATATGTGTGTGTGAGCGTTTCATAGACGTGTGTGTGAACGTTTCATATATGTGTGTGTGATCATTTCATGTGTGTGAGCATTTCATATGTGTGTGTGAGCGTTTCATATGTGTGTGTGAGTGTTTCATGTGTGTGTGAGCATTTCATAGACGTGTGTGTGATTCATATACGTGTGTCTGAGCGTTTTAAAGATGTGTGTGTAAGCGTTTCATATGTGTGTGTGAGCATTTCATGTCTGTGTGAGCTTTTCATATGTGTGTGTGAGCGTTTCATATGTGTGTGTGAGCGTTTCATATGTGTGTGTGAGCGTTTCATGTCTGTGTGAGCGTTTCATATGTGTGTGGGCATTTTGTGTGTGAATGTTTCATATGTGAGTGTGAACGTTTCATATGTGTGTGTGAGCGTTTCATATATGTGTGTGTTTAAGAGTTTCATAGACGTGTCTGTGAGCGTTTCATGTGTGTGTGAGCGTTTCATATGTGTGTGTGTGTGAGCGTTTCATGTGTGTTTGAGCGTTTCATATGTGTGTGTGTGAGCGTTTCATATGTGTGTGTGTGAGCTTTCATATACATGTGAGGGTTTCATAGACGTGTGTTAGCGTTTCATATGTGTGTGTGAGCATTTCATAGACGTGTGTGTGATTCATATACGTGTGTGTGAGCGTTTTAAAGACGTGTGTGTAAGCGTTTCATATGTGTGTGTGAGCGTTTCATGTCTGTGTGAGCGTTTCATATGTGTTTGTGGGCGTTTCATCTGTGTGTGAGCATTTCATAGACACGTGTGAGCATTTCTTGTGTGAATGTTTCATATGTGTGTAGCAGAACCACCATTGGAATCCCCACGGATTAACTGTCCTGCCTTTTCTCTATTGCCAGAGGCCTTCAGAGACAAGCCTGTGTCTGAAGCCTCAATTAAACACTGTTTTCTTTCAGATAAAAGTATGGCCAAAGTAATTTATGGACAAGAAATGTTCTTAATGACTTTGCTCTTGCTTTTACAAGCAGTGGAACTTAGGTCCACCAGGCCCCAGGGATCAAAGGTGGCTCAGGACCAATGCCACCCCCCCTTGGCGCCATGTCTTTTTAACCATAAACTGAAGATAAAATTGTTATTTCAGCTGGATTCAAGGACTCTCTCTGAGCGAGCGCTCTGTCTACATTCTAATTGACAATTGGAATGCTTTTGATCCTAACATCCAAGAATGATCAAAGACCGCCCCTGGTGGTCAAATGAACAAATGACTCTATCCAATCATCAAAAGACAATTTCGTAATTCTTACATTAAAGGAAAATGTATTTTTGATATTGTGTTGTTTATACTGTTCTTTTCCAGGACACGGAGTTGCAAACAAATAACTCCCTTTATGGTTTCCGTTTTGTTTTAAATGAAATGTAATTAATGTTTCAACAATTGTTCTACATATTCATAATACTCGACTTTTCTTTGTATAATCCTACGAATATAAATTTTTGTTATGTGTTATGAGAATGGGTTGAAACAAAAGGAATGTTTTAAAAACTTTAGTTAAAACTTAAGTTAGACGTTCCCAAGCAACTTCCTCTTCCGCCAACTTCCTCTTCCGCCGGAAGAGTGCCCCCGGCTCAGTCAATAAAGCTGGCTGAGCCAGACCTCTCTCTTCTGCTCTCGTCTTTTGACCTCTGCGTCTACGGTTCATCAGGACCGTTAAAGTCCACCATGGCTAAAGCTTGAGCCTCGTGTAGCACGAGTAAACTTTTGGTTCTAAGACTGTGCCTGCTAAAGCGCCTGCTCCTTTCCCAAAGGAGCGCGCGCAGAAGCAAGTTTTAACCAGCAAACAGCTAGGAACTCTTTTCATGGACACCGCAATGACCTGCACAACCTCAGACTGTTAACGGCACACGGAGGCCCAGGTATTTTGGGGCAACAACCGGGCATCGCTCTCTACACCAGGCTGCAAACCCTCTGGACGCGACGCGGACGCGACGCCATCCTTTGGTGGGGAACGCTCCATCAGACGAGACGAACTTTCTGGAGAACATTCCGGACCGCTGATAGCGACCCACCGGACCGAGCCAGCCCCGCTGACCTCGGTAAGTCCGCACGTGACACAACAGCCTTGGCGTCGTTAAAATGTCCTCTACCCAAAATCGCCACTCCCTCATCCGTTAAAAGCCCTTTGGTTAAATGCCATCAGTTAGATTATGTCTAAACATTCCTCTGGTTTCACAAACCCTGTGAAAGCAAATAATTATCCCTGTATTTAATCCTTTGTTCGTTCCTGTGTTTTGTGTTTATCCTTTCCCTGTTCCAATGTTAAGTTATCCTTATACCTGTGTTAGATCTGTGTAATTTTTTATAAAACCCCATAAATGACATTAATGTTTCTCTGTTTATAATTAAGAAATGTTCGAAAACAATAGAATTCTCTTCCTTTAAGATTAATGAGACTAGGCTAAACAGTTTCTCTGGACCTGTTAAAACCAGGGTGGTGCCCCTTTTAATTAGAAATTAATTTTAATGAATTAATATTAATATCGAAATTAATTATTGAAAGTATTAAAATTAATCTTCTATATGTTTATACAAACATACCCTTGTATATTACACTATATACGCTACATATTATTTTGACGCCCCGCGTGAGGCTTTGAAAGAAGATTCTTAATTAAAACATTGAAGTCATTAAATAACACCTAAAGTCTTTACATTGTTGGTGTGCACTGAAAGCTGTGTCTAAATTGTTTATCTGGTTAAATGTGTGTATGTGTTGTGAAGCGCTGTGTTTGTTTTTCAAAACGTACCAGCTGGACTGATATTGTTTTGAATTATGTAATATTGCTCGTACGTTTACGCTGACGAGCGTCCATTAAGCATTAAGGGATTAATGTTGTTACCAGCAGTAATCAAATGGTTATCAAATTGCGTAGAGTCTGCTGAAGAAAACTCCGAGACTTAGCAAATGTGCATGCATGCTAACGCACGCTACCAGAGCGTGTTTTTAAGAAGGCCTAAGACAATTCAGAATTGCCGCGTTCAAACCGGAATTCCATAAGTTATTGTCCAAATATCACGTGAATGACAGATTTCTTAGTCGACCGCGTCTGCACCGGGATTTAAGATTAATTTGTCCGTCTAGAAAGTTAAATCTGTAGGCGCCCAACGGATTTAAAACTCCTAGACTAAATGGAGACACTTTAGAGGCCTTGCAAACCTGCTAAAACTCCATACTAAATGCCATGTACTTTGTTTAAAAGATGGCTGCGTCTGCTCACGGCCACGTAGCCCACTGAGTACTTTTTGTTGAAAACGTTGGTTGCCTAAAGCGCTGCTGTGTTTTTAACCCATTGTTTAGAGTTGTAAACACGTCCAGAGTTAAACCCTGACTGAGAGCTGACAACACGCTTCAGCCAGGACCCTCAAAGGGGCGTGCCGGAAACGTCACTCCGGAAACCACAGACTCACGAGAGTCTCTACTGCCCCCTTGCGGAAAGGAGTGGCAAAACACAGACTCGCCAAGAGTCTCTAGCGCCCCCTAACGGAAGGGAGGTGCGAAACCACCATAATTCCCTGGGAGAAGCTCTACCTCCCTCATGCGGTCACTCAAGGGAGTTACACCTCTTCCCTGAAACAAGTGACGCTGATTAATCATCAAAGCTTAGAGCTTCGATAATAATAAGTAGTTTAAAGCTTTTATTTGACACTGAAATGCCTCAGTGAGTAATCTAAGTAAATTAACCTTTGTTAATACTGATTCAGCAATTAACACTGGTTAATAACTAGTAAATGCACAATACAGTTGAAATTGAACGCAACTAATATTGTGACACGCCCCTGTACATCCCATGTACTTTAAGAAGCTTTGCTACTGATCACTGTTTTTAATTTGGCTCAAATTTAAGTGATTTAAGATTGCTTTTGTGATTCTTTCCCCCGCAGGAGTCTTAACTGAACCCCTGCTCCTAAATTGTTAATTTCACAGATTAGCACCACCCACGCCACAGTGCTGCTAACCCTAAATTAACACCCAGCCAACAGGCTATTGCTAATAGCCAATACAAATTTAAATCAGACTCCCTCGATTTAATTATTTTCTGAAATTGAATTTTAATTCATTCATTTTATTTCTTTTATTTTTAATTTTTTTTTTTTTTTTTTTTTTTTATAAAAATTTTTTTTTTTTTCTCTCTCTTCGCCCGCTCCGCAAGCATTGGTTCCCGCTTTACAATTAAAACCCCAGTTAACTGTAACTAACCTGTTTCATAGAGACGGTCACGTTCTTCAACATGGCTGACCTGCCCCCTGAGTCGTCCAGTTCCATCAAACCACTGGAACACCTGGACGCAGCCCTAAGGGAATTAACCGAGAAATTAATTCCCCAATACGTGGACGAGATACGGGACACTGTGCCCGCAAAACTCGATGCCACACTAGGCGCCCTGGTTAGCCTAGCCCTAACCACCAAGCCACGGGGCGAGGACCTAGCAAAACTGCTAGGGCAAATGGCTATTGTCCTGCACGCTCAGCAGAGACAAGCAGTGGATCTCTTGACACGCAGTCGTGAAGAGATCCAGAGCCAAAGACGGACCTCACCGCTTTCAACGCGCGACTACGCGGCGTTGAATGATGAGCTCCAGTCGGCCGAAGCATCGTTGGCCAATTCCGAAAAAGCTCTCACTGATCTAAAGAGAGAGCTGAGCGACACAAGAATTGCCCACGACAGAGCAGAACTCGAGCTCCGTACTCGAGAAGATGAGCACGACACTATGCGGTCGGAACTCATAAAATCAGGACAATCTGCGCAGCTGGCAGCAGACATGCTATCAAAGGCAGCTGCACAGAAAGAGTCCCTGAGAGTACAGGTGGAGTCTCTCACTCACGAACGAGACCTAGACCACCTGCTCATCGACCACCTTCAAGTGCGCCTGGCACAAGCTGCCGAGGTGCCATCAGGTAAAAGAAAGGGGGGTGAAAGCACTCCAGTGCCAGAACCTGACCCTTTTCCCCAAGCGTTTGTGCCCAGGCAGTTGGACTTTGCCCCGCTACCAGCTGCCTCAGTAAGCCCCTCAGTCTCTGTCCAACAACCAGCCGCGAGCCTAGGACATTGGGACTATGGCCCCACTGAGCGAGACTTTGACAGGCTTGCACGTCATATCACCCGCTTTGAGCCCCATCAAGGAGTGGCTCACGACACTAGCGCTGCACTCTCAGAGACATTGAATTCTACCTCCAAAGAATTCCCAATGCTACTGCTGAGGATAAAATCTATTTAATCAAACTAACATCAAGCAGAGACGTTAGTAGTTTTATTGAACGTCAAACCCCTTCCATCCGAGCTGATTTCGAACTCCTTAGTCAATCACTCATGGAGGAATTCTCTGACGTTACCACGAATGTGGGCCTGACGGCTGCTCTGACAATCAAACAAGCATGGTCAGAGTCCCCACAGCTGTACTACCATCGCTTACGCAAAGCGTATTTTGGCCCACTCAATGAACCAGGTATGGAGGAAGACAAAAACTTCAAAGATCTTTTTGTACAAAACCTCCATCCAACGGTCAGCCATCATCTTGGCATCGCCGCATGCCCGCTAACTCAAACCAGCCGCCAACTTCGCGAGCTGGCCATGAGAGCCTTCACTAAGCAGAGACTGACCCACGCTGAGCATCAAGAGACAGTCGCTCTCTTTACTGTGGATCGAAGTCCAGCATTCGAAGAGGCATTTGATTCCAGTCCAAGAGACTCGGATTAAAGTGCACAAAGCCCTGGGATCTAGAGGGAACGGGTACACCCCAAGTAGCCTCAATCCGATCCCTTAATCCACAGCTCACCACTCCTGACTAACCGCTAATGTAGTCTTCCTAATATTCCACTGTAACCATTGTTAGCAGTTCCTTTGTAGAAGCGCAGATCAGTCAATGACAACAGCAACCCCAAAACGGCAGGTAAATGTGAAGAACACTGTCTGTGGTAAGCACTCACAGTGAAATTTAACAAAACCCTCCGCACGGTAGACTATGCACGCACGCCACTGGTCTCATTGCTGATGACTGACACGCTTAGAGACACCAGCTCCTCAGTGAACAGCCTAACAATGTAAAGACGTCTGTATTGTTTTAATAGGATCAAACCTAACCATTAGGTACCTCCTCTGACCACCCTGTTAACTTTGACCCCAAACACCTACACGGCCACTCCAACTTATGATACCAATGTGTTTCCCTTAATCAGGTTCACCTTAGTACATACGACGCCAAGGTTTTTGTGTGTGTTAACATGTGGCTTCCTTCCTGGTCTGCAAGATGTCGACACGAAAACTTGTGGAACCAGCTTCGTGCCGAAAGGGGGGACTGTAGCAGAACTACCATTGGAATCCCCACGGATTAACTGTCCTGCCTTTTCTCTATTGCCAGAGGCCTTCAGAGACAAGCCTGTGTCTGAAGCCTCAATTTAACACTGTTTTCTTTCAGATAAAAGTATGGCCAAAGTAATTTATGGACAAGAAATGTTCTTAATGACTTTGCTCTTGCTTTTACAAGCAGTGGAACTTAGGTCCACCAGGCACCAGGGATCAAAGGTGGCTCAGGACCAATGCCACCCCCCCCCTGGCGCCATGTCTTTTTAACCATAAACTGAAGATAAAATTGTTATTTCAGCTGGATTCAAGGACTCCCCTCTCTGGAGCGAGAGCGCTCTGTCTACATTCTAATCGACAATTGGAATGCTTTTGATCCTAACATCCAAGAATGATCAAAGACCGCCCCTGGTGGTCAAATGAACAAATGACTCTATCCAATCATCAAAAGACAATTTCGTAATTCTTACATTAAAGGAAAATGTATTTTTGATATTGTGTTGTTTATACTGTTCTTTTCCAGGACACGGAGTTGCAAACAAATAACTCCCTTCATGGTTTCCGTTTTGTTTTAAATGAAATGTAATTAATTTTTCAACAATATTCTACATATTCATAATACTCGACTTTTCTTTGTATAATCCTACGAATATAAATTTTTGTTATGTGTTATGAGAATGGGTTGAAAAGGAATGTTTTAAAAACTTTAGTTAAAACTTAAGTTAGACGTTCCAAAGCAACTTCCTCTTCCGCCAACTTCCTCTTCCGCCGGAAGAGTGCCCCCCGGCTCAGTCAATAAAAGCTGGCTGCGAGCCAAACCTCTCTCTCTTCTGCTCTCGCTTTTTGACCTCTGCGTCTACGGTTCATCAGGACCGTTAAAGTCCACCATGGCTAAAGCTTGAGCCTCATGTAGCACGAGTAAACTTTTAGTTCTAAGACTGTGCCTGCTAAAGCGCCTGCTCCTTTCCCAAAGGAGCGCGCGCAGAAGCAAGTTTTAACCAGCAAACAGCTAGGAACTCTTTTCATGGACACCGCAATGACCTGCACAACCTCAGACTGTTAACGGCACACGGAGGCCCAGGTATTTTGGGGCAACAACCGGGCATCGCTCTCTACACCAGGCTGCAAACCCTCTGGACGAGACGCGAACGCGACGGCATCCTTTGGTGGGGAACGCTCCATCAGACGAACTTTCTGGAGAACATTCCGGACCGAGCCAGCCCCGCTGACCTCTGTAAGTCCGCACGTGACACAACAGCCTTGGCGTCGTTAAAATGTCCTCTACCCAAAATCGCCACTCCCTCATCCGTTAAAAGCCCTTTGGTTAAATGCCATCAGTTAGATTATGTCTAAACATTCCTCTGGTTTCACAAACCCTTTGAAAGCAAATAATTATCCCTGTATTTAATCCTTTGTTCGTTCCTGTGTTTTGTGTTTATCCTTTCCCTGTTCCAATGTTAAGTTATCCTTATACCTGTGTTAGATCTGTGTAATTTTTAATAAAACCCCATAAAAGACATTAATGTTTCTCTGTTTATAATTAAGAAATGTTCGAAAACAATAGAATTCTCTTCCTTTAAGATTAATGAGACTAGGCTAAACAGTTTCTCTGGACCTGTTAAAACCAGGGTGGTGCCCCTTTTAATTAGAAATTAATTTTAATGAATTAATATTAATATCGAAATTAATTATTGAAAGTATTAAAATTAATCTTCTATATGTTTATACAAACATACCCTTGTATATTACACTATATACGCTACATGTGAGTGTGAACGTTTCATATGTGTGTGTGAGCGTTTCATATACGTGTGTGTTTAAGAGTTTCATAGACGTGTCTGTGAGCGTTTCATGTGTGTGAGCGTTTCATGTGTGTGTGTGTGTGAGCGTTTCATGTGTGTGTGTGTGTGAGCGTTTCATATGTGTGTGTGTGAGCGTTTCATATGTGTGTGTGTGAGCTTTCATATACGTGTGAGGGTTTCATAGACGTGTGTTAGCGTTTCATATGTGTGTGTGAGCATTTCATAGACGTGTGTGTGATTCATATACGTGTGTGTGTTTCATAGACGTGTGTGTGAGTGTTTCATATACGTGTGAGTGTTTCATAGATGTGTGTGTGAGCGTTTCATATGTGTGTGAGCGTTTCATATGTGTGTGAGCGTTTCATATGTGTGTGAGCGTTTCATAGATGTGTGTGTAAGCGTTTCGTATGTGTATGTGAGTGTTTCAGAGACGTGTGTGTGAGCATTTAATATGTGTGTGCAAGTGTTTCATGTGTGTGTGAGCGTTTCATAGACGTGTGTGTGATTCATATACGTGTGAGGGTTTCATAGATGTGTGTGTTAGCGTTTCATTAGTGTGTGAGCGTTTCATAGATGTGTGTGTGAACGTTTCATATATGTGTGTGAGCGTTTAATGTGTGTGAGCGTTTCATATGTATGTGTGAGTGTTTCATATGTGTGTGTGAGTGTTTCAGAGACGTGTGTGTAAAAGTTTCATATGTGTGTGTGAGCGTTTCATGTGTGTGTGAGCGTTTCATATGTGTGTGTGAGCATTTCATGTGTATGTGAGCGTTTCATATGTGTGTGTGAGCATTTCATGTGTATGTGATCGTTTCATGTGTGTGTGTAAACGTTTCATAAATGTGTGTGTGAGCATTTCATATGTGTGTGTGAGCGTTTCATATGTGTGTGAGTGTTTCATATACGTGTGTGTGAGCGTTTAATAGACGTGTGTGTGAGCGTTTCATATGTATGTGTGAGCGTTTCATAGACATGAGTGTGAGCGTTTTAAAGACGTGTGCTTAAGCGTTCTATATATGTGTGTTTGAGCGTTTCATATGTGTGTGTGAGCGTTTTGTAGACGTGTGTGTATAAGAGTTTTGTAGACGTGTGTGAGCATTTCTTACACGTGTGTGTGTGTGAGCGATTCGTAAACGATTGTGTGAGCGCTCCGTATACGTGTCATAAGCGTTCCAAATATGTGTGTGTGAGCAATTTACATACACGTGTGAGCGTTTCATAGATGCGTGTGTAGATGTTTTATATACGTGTGTGTTAGCGTTTCATATGTGTGTGTCAGCGTTTCATACGTGTGTCTGAAGGTTCCATATATATGTGTGAGTAAATGTTTTTTATGTGTGTGTAAGTGAGCTTTTCATAGACGTGTGTGAAAGCGTTTCATATGTGTGTGTCAGCGTTTCATACGTGTGTCTGAAGGTTCCATATATATGTGTGAGTAAATGTTTTTTATGTGTGTGTAAGTGAGCTTTTCATAGAAGTGTGTGAAAGCGTTTCATATATGTGTGTGTGAGCATTTCATGTGTGTGTGTACATTTCATATGTGTGTGTGTGTGTGTGTGAGCGTTTCATATGTGTGTGTGTGAGCATTTCATATACGTGTGAGCGTTTAATAGACATGTGAGCGTTTCATAGACGTGTGTAAACGTTTCATGTGTGTGTGAGCGTTTCATGTGTGTGTGAACGTTTCATGTGTGTTTGAGTGTTTTATGTGTGTGTGTGAGCATTTAATAGACGTGTGTGTGAGCGTTTCATGTGTGTGTGTGTGTGTGTGAATGTTTCATGTGTGTGTGAGCATTTCATATATACGTGTGAGCGTTTCATAGATTTGTGTGTAAATGTTTCCTATGTGTGTGTGTGAGGGTTTCATATGTGTGTGTGTTTTTCATCAACGTGTGTGAGCGTTTCCTATACGTGTGATCATTTTATAGGCGTGTGTATGAGCGTTTCATAGACGTGTGTGTGAGCTTTTTATAGGCGTGTGTGTGAGCATTTCATATGTGTGTGTCAGCGTTTCAGACGAGTGTGTGAGCGCTTCATATACGTGTGTGTTAGCTTCTTATAGACGTGTGTAAGCCTTTTATTTATGGGCGGCAGTAGCTCAGTGGGTAGAGTGATCGTCTTCCAACCGGAAGGTAGGCGGTTCGATTCCCGCTCTCCCCACAGTTCATACTGTCGTTGTGTCCTTGGGCAAGACACTTAACCCACCTTGCCTCCAGTGGCTGTAACACTGGTAATTACATTAGAACAATGTAAGTCGCTTTGGATAAAAGCGTCAGCTAAATGAATAAATGTAAATGTAAATTTATGTGTGTGAGTGTTTCATATGTGTGTGTCAGCGTTTCATATGTGTGTGTGAGCATTTCGTGTGTGAGTGTTTCATATACGTGTGAGCATTTTTTGTGTGAACGTTTCATATGTGTTTGTGAACATTTCATATGTGTGTGTGAGCGTTTCATTCGTGTGTGTGTGAGCGTTTTGTAGACGTGTGTGTGTGAGCGTTTCGTAGACGTGTATGTATGAGCGTTTCATATGTGTGTGTGAGCGTTTCATATGTGTGTGTGAGCGTTTCATATGTGTGTGTTAGCGTTTCATATGTAGACGTGTGTGTGTGGAGATGTGTGGGTGTGAGCGTTTGGTAGACGTGTGTGTGTGTGAGCGTTTCGTAGACGTTTGTGTAATTGAGCATTTCGTAGACGCGTGTATGCAAGCGTATCATATCTGTGTGTGAGCGTTTCATTTGTGTGTGTGAGCGTTTCTTTATTGTGTGTGTCAGCGTTTTATATGTGTGTGTGAACGTTTCATATGTGTGTGTGAACGTTTCATATGTGTGTGTGAGCATTTCGTGTGTGAGCGTTTCATATACGTGTGAGCATTTTTTTGTGTGAACTTTTCATATGTGTTTGTGAACATTTCATGTGTGTGTGAGCGCTTCATACGTGTGTGTAAGCGTTTTGTAGATGTGTGTGTGTGAGCGTTTTGTAGACGTGTGTGTGTGAGTGTTTCATATGTGTGTGTCAGCGTTTCATATGTGAGTGTGAGCGTTTCATGTGTGTGTGAACGTTTCATATGTGTGTGTGAGCGTTTTGTAGATGTGTGTGTGTGTGTGTGAGCGTTTCGTAGATGTGTGTGTGTGAGCGTTTCGTAGACGTGTGTGTGTGAGCGTTTCGTAGACGTTTGTGTAAGTGAGCGTTTCGTAGACGCATGTATGCAAGCGTTTCAAATCTGCGTGTGAGCGTTTCACTTGTGTGTGTGAGCGTTTTATTACTGTGTGTGAGCGTATCATATGTGTGTGTGTGAGCGTTTCATATGTGTGTGTGTGCGTGCGCGTTTCATAGACGTGTGTGTGAGCGTTTCATAGGCGTTTTTGTGAGCGTTTCATAGACGTGTGTGAGCGTTTCATATACGTGTGTGAGCGTTTCATAGACGTGTGTGAGCATTTCATATATACATGTGACTGTTTCATAGATGTGTGTGTAATTGTTTCCTATGTGTGTGTGTAAGGGTTTCATATGTGTGTGAACGTTTTATGTGTGTGAGAGCATTTCATAGACGTGTGTGTGTGTGTGAGCATTTTGTAGTGTGAGGGTTTTATATACGTGTGTGAGCATTTTGTGTATGAACGTTTCATATGTGTGTGTGAGCGTTTCATATGTGTGTGTGAGCATTTTATAAACGTGTGTGAGCATTTCATATACGTGTGTCACAATTTCGTGTGTGAACGTTTCATATGTGTGTGTGAGCGTTTAATACGTGTGTGTACGCGTTTTGTAGACGTGTGTGTGTGAGCGTTTCGTAGAGGTGTGTGTGTGAGCGTTTCATAGACGTGTGTGTGCGAGCGTTTTATAACTGTGTGTGTGTTTCATTACTGTGTGTGAGCGTATCCTATGTGTGTGTGTGCGCATTTCATAGATGTCTGTGTGAGCGTTTCATAGACGTGTGTGTGAGCGTTTTATAGACGTGTGTGTGAGCGTTCATTATGTGTGTGTGTGCGTGTTTCATAGACGTATGTGTGAGCGTTTCATAGACGTGTGTGTGTTTCATAGATGTGTGTGTAAATGATTCCTATGAGTGTGTGTAAGGGTTTCATATGTGTGTGTGAACGTTTTATGTGTGTGTGAGCGTTTAGTATATGTGTGCGTAAGCGTTCCATATACGTGTGTTTGAGCGTTTCATAGATGTGTGTTTTAGATGTTTCCTATGTGTGTGTGTGTGAGGGTTTCATATGTGTGTGTGAACGTTTTATGTGTGTGTGAGCATTTCATATGTATGTGTGTGTGTGAGCGTTTTATAGACGTGTGTGTGAGCATTTCGTAGACGTGTGTGTGAGTGTTTCGTAGACGTGTGCATAAGCGTTCTGTGTACATTTACATTTACATTTATTCATTTAGGTGACACTTTTATCCAAAGCGACTTACATTGTTCTAATGTAATTACCAGTGTTACAGCCACTGGAGGCAAGGTGGGTTAAGTGTCTTGCCCAATGACACAACAACAGTATGAACTATGGGGAGAGCGGGTGTGAAGTAGGCTCAAGAAGAGAGGCTCAGAGGCTAAGTCAAGTCCAAAAGGTGTCTTTTTATTTACAGTGTTCCCTCACCATCTATACATACAGCAGAGCATTGCACTCAACCAGTTCCCCTCCCCCCAGGCACACATCTGCCTTGTATCCTAGGCCAATTGGATTGGCCTATCCCACTTAGCTGGAATCTGCACTCACATATCCCGGGTCCTCAAACAAAGTTATAATCAACTCTCCAACATCCGAAACATTATAATCACTGCACACACAGTAACCAAATGCAGACAATGCACAGAAACCCCTAAGTTATAACAGGTAAACCCCAATCATTTAAGATCTAACTCAAGAAACCCCCTCTCCAAATAGTAGCTTCTGATGATGTCATAAGTGACATCATCAGTTCCAGGTATAACCAGGAAATGTTTGGGCCGGCCTTCCTCTCCATTTCCAGGCCCCTCCTGATCAGATCAACACAGCAAAACTCATGAACTCAAACAAAATAAACAGTTTAAATGATAAACCTACGTGTATGTGTTTTACTTAACCATAAAGAATGTTTTGCTTAACTGAGTGAAATTAATGAACTACTAAGGCTAACACAAACAAGACCCGGGATATGTGAGTGCAGTTTATTAGTAGCCCATATAGATTGTATAATATGTGGAAAGTTAACTGTATGATATGTGGAATCAGTATAAGGGACGAGTAGAGTCTATTAGCTCACTTCGTCACACTCCCCCCCCCCCCCTTACAAAAGTCACTCCTCATAGGAGCGAGACAGAATATCAGCCACCACATTTTTATGTCCAGGCCTGTATCGAATCTTGAAACTAAATGGCTGCAAAGACAAATACCATTGGGTTATTCTTGCATTACTGTCCCTCATTTTGTTCATTCACTGTAACGCACGATGAACCGATTCCAATAAGAACTCCTCTCCCATCCAATAATATTTCAAAGTGTCCAGAGCCCATTTTACTGCTAAGGCCTCCTTCTCAACAGTAGAGTACCGAGTTTCCCTCGGAAAGAGCTTACGGCTTATGTACTGCACTGGTCGTTGGTCTTCTCCTTCTACCTGCAGCAACACAGCTCCCAGACCAATTCCAGATGCATCTGTCTGCACAATAAAAGAACGGGAGAAATCTGGACATTGCAGCACAGGTTCATTACACAAACAGTCTTTTAGATCATTAAATGCAGCTTCACAGTTTAGAGTCCATTTCACTTTGTTAGGGCTAGATTTCCGAGTCAAATCACTGAGGACAGCTGATCTAGTAGAAAAATTGGGGATGAAAAGGCGATACCAGCCAGCTAAACCAAGGAATGATCTAACCTTCCGCTTGGTTGTTGGAGGTGGATAAGCCAGGAGTGCTTCAGTTTTACTCACCTGAGGGCGTATAACACCACCCCCAATAATATAACCCAAATACTCCACCTCAGTCTTTGCCACATGGCACATTGCGAGCATTCATCACCAGACCAGCTTTGTGAATTCTGTTAAAAACATCCCTCAAGTGTTTAACATGGTCCTCCCAGCTTTCACTAAACACCACAATGTCATCAATGTAGGCTGCAGTATACCCATCCGCTCCCCGCAGAACCTCGTCCACTAGTCACTGGAACGTAGCTGGCGCTCCGTGGAGTCCAAAAGGCATGGTCCTGAAACAATACAGCATCGCTGATGGGTTGCTGGTTAGGGTCCCGCGGCCGGATGTTATGTTGAATGAGATCAGTGCAGCCTGGTTTAGAGCTGAACAGAGCTGGAGCCATTATTTGTTGTAGCGCCACCTGGTGGTCTGAAGACAGATGAGCGAGGTCCGAGATTGACAGCTCCTCCTTAGATGAGGGAAAATACAGTTCCTGGCATTCCTCCTCTTCAACCACAGCCCGAGCCCATAGCTGCATTGAAGACGCTCTGTCGTTCCATTCCTTCAGAATGTTGATATGAAAGATCTGGTGTTTTTTTCGCTTGTCTGGAATGTAGAGTTCATAAGTAACTGGGCCCATTTTCCTAGTTATTTCAAAAGGACCCTGCCACTTGGTCAATAGTGCACTGTCAGAGGTGGGCAGCAAGAGCAAAACTTTTTGTCCCTCTTTGAAAGAGCGTCTGCGTGCTGCCTTGTCATAGTTCAACTTTTGTTTTTTAAGATTAAGATTAAGATTACTTTATTTGTCACATACCAAATTACATACAGCATATATAACCAGTAGTGAAATGTGAGAGGGTGGTGCAACCTATTACATTGTATACATAGAAGACACACTAAGGTTGCAGACCACACCGGTGCAGCTGCCGGACAGCGCTCCAAGGCAAGGTGGGTTAAGTGTCTTGCCCAAGGACACAACGACAGTATGAACTGTGGGGCGAGCGGGAATCGATCCTACTACCTTCCGGTTGAAGGACGGCCGCTCTACCACTGAGCTACTGCCGACCCTTGTTTGTGCTGAGCCTGACCAAAGTGACTATTTGCCAACTGCTGCAACTGTTCTAATTTGTCTCTCATTTTTAAAACATATGACAAAACACTGCATGGTCCTTTAGGGTTAGGAGCCTCCCAAGCTTCCTTAAGCACATCAAAAGGACCACGTACCTCATGGCCATAAAGTAGCTGAAAAGGGGAGAAACCCGTAGAAGCCTGTGGCACCTCCCTATACGCAAATAGCAAAAAGGGTAGCCATTGGTCCCAGTCAGCCGTCGAGTCCTCAACAAACTTTTTTAACATGGACTTCAGTGTCTTATTAAAGCGCTCCACAAGTCCGTCCGTTTGTGGGTGATAGGGAGTAGTTTTGATCCCTTTAATCCCCAATAGTTTGTACACCTCTCTGAGCAGTGTGGAGGTAAAGTTTGTCCCCTGGTCTGTTATTATTTCCCTGGGAATGCCCACTCTGGAGAACATTTGAATGAGGCAATTAGCAATCTGACGAGCCTTAATTTTCCTGAGAGGAAAAGCTTCAGGATATTTAGTGGCATAGTCACAAATCACTAGAATATATTTGTGACCCGTACTACTTTTCTCAAGTGGCCCCACAATATCCATCGCAATCCGAGAGAAAGGAGTGTCTATAATTGGCATTGAAATCAGTGGCACCCGATCAGACCTCTTACTAGGAGCAGTTAGTTGGCACTGAGAACAGGATTTACAATACTGGACTGTGGAGAGTATGGCCATTTTCACCAGGGCCAGCTACAAGCAGAGGGAGGGGGCTGAGTCTGAGAATGAATGGGATGTGCCTTCTGCTCCCTTGTTTTCTCCCTCGGCGTCATCCACTTGTTATATAAATCTTTCAGCCGAGATTGCAGCTCCCTGGGCGTCTCATCGTCCTTCACGCCTATGGACCGGAACCGCATCCTGTAGGTCTCTGTACTTATTTCAAACTTCTCCAGCACTGCCTTCTTTACTTTGTCATAATCCATTGTTTCATTGATGTCCATAGCCACATATGCAGCTCGTGCCTTGCCATTCAAGAGTGGGGCCAAGTGCAAAGCCCACTCGTCACATGGCCACTGGCAGGCTGTGGCAATCCTCTCAAATGTCGTCAAATAATGTTCAATATCTTCATCTTCATGATATGGCTGCATTTTAGGACCTTTCCAGCTGGGAAATCTCACCATATTGGTGCTGCGAGCTGGCGACAGAGAGCCCTCTGCAGGATCTGCTACTGCACCTTCTATCACCGAATGATGGTCCGACCGCTCTGCTTTCACCTCCTGTTGAAGCTGATTCACCTGGCGCTCCATGGACTGCCACCAGTTCTCCTGCTGCAACTTGTCCTGTTCCCATTTAGCCTCATGCTCATTCTGCTTCCTCATCAAACCCCGTAGCAGGTTTGCTATCTCCGCCAGGTTAGGAGTGGGCTCTGTGGATGGCTCTGCCACAGCGCCCTTCTGGATCTCATCTTCCATTCCTTCCTCTGATACCTCCCTTCATTGGGACTTAGGGCCTCGTTTTGGACCCATCCTCCTTCAACTGGAGACACCGCTGCCACCATTTGTGAAGTAGCGTAGCATTGAGTGGCTAAAGTGGCTCAAGAAGAGAGACTCAGAGACTAAGTCAAGGTGTCTTTTTATGTACAGTCTTCCCTCACCATCTATACATACAGCAGCGGCAGCATTGCCCTCTCTCCACTCAACCAGTTCCCCTCCCCCCAGGCACACATCTGCCTTGTATCCTAGGCCAATTGGATTGGCCTATCCCACTTAGCTGGAATCCTCAAACAAAGTTATAATCAACTCTCCAACATCCGAAACATTATAATCACTGCACACACAGTAACCAAATACAGACAATGCACAGAAACCCCCAAGTTATAACAGGTAAACCCCAATCATTTAAGATCTAACTCAAGAAACCCCCTCTCCAAATAGTAGCTTCTGATGATGTCATAAGTGACATCATCAGTTCCAGGTATAACCAGGAACGTTTCCTATGTATTTGTGAACGTTTAATGTGTGTGTGTGTGTGAGCTTATCATTTGTGGTTGTGTGTGAGTGGTTCATATGTGGTTGCGTGTGAACGTTTCATATGTGGTTGTGTGTGAGCGTTTCATATGTGGTTGTGTGTGAGCGTTTCATATACGTGTGTGTGTGTGTGTGAGCATTTTATAGACGTGTGTGTGAGCGTATATGTGTGTGTGAACATTTCATATGTGTGTGTGTGTGTGTGTGAGCGTTTCATATACGTATGAGCTTTTCATAGACGTGTGTGAGCATTTCATGTGTGTAAACGTTTCATATGTGTGTGTGAGCATTACATAGACGTGTGTTAGCTTTTCATATGCGTTTGTGAAAATTTTGTGTGTGTGTGTGTGTGAACGTTCCATATGTATTTGTGAGCGTTTCATAGACGTGTGTGAGCGTTTCATAGACGTGTGAGTGTTCATAGATGTGTGTGTAAATGTTTTATATACGTGTGTGTAAATGTTTTATATACGTGTATGTGAGCGTTTCATACGTGTGTGTGAGCATTTCATACGTGTGTGTCAGCGTTTCATGTGTGTGTGTGAGCGTTTAATAGATGTGTGTGTGAGCATTTAATAGACGTGTGTGTGAGCGTTTCATAGATGTGTGTATAAATGTTTCCTGTGTGTGTGTGAGGGTATCATATGTGTGTGTTTGAGCGTTTCATATGTGTGTGTGTGTTTCATAGACGTGTGTGTCAGCATTTTATAGACGTGTGTGAGCATTTTGTGTGTGAACATTTCATACGTGTGTGTGAGCGTTTCGTAGACGTGTGTGTGTGAGCGTTTTGTACACGTGTGTGTGTGAGCGTTTCATAGACGTGTGTGTGAGCGTTTCGTAA
Organism: Perccottus glenii; assembly: GCA_024416835.2. Lineage (NCBI taxonomy): Eukaryota > Metazoa > Chordata > Actinopteri > Gobiiformes > Odontobutidae > Perccottus > Perccottus glenii. The sequence goes on along the minus strand of JALDQB020000023.1, from coordinate 2,556,369 downwards.
ACGTTTGTGTAAGTGAGCGTTTCGTAGACGCGTGTTTGCGAGCATTTTGTAGACGCGTGTTTGCTGTGCATTGTGTGTGTGTGAGCGTTTTCATATGTGTATGTGTGAGCGTTTCATATATGTGTGTGAGCGTTTCATATGTGTGTGTGTGAGCGTTTCATATATGTGTGTGTGAGCGTTTCATATGTGTGTGTGTAAGCGTTTCATATATGTGTGTGTGAGCGTTTCATAGACGTGTGAGTTTCATATGTGTGTGTGAGCGCTTTGTAGATGTGTGCATGAGCGTTCCTGTCAGATCCACTCCGTCTCTCTCAGGGATCCGCTCCACTTTCCTTCTCTCTCCTTCATCTCATCACTGCCACCTGTCCCAAGCACCTGTAACCTATTACCATCAGTGAGGTATTTAAACCTCTCCTGTCCACCTCCTCCCTGCCAGATCGTTCAGCATACTTTGTGTGAATGTTTCCAGCGTTTTTTCCAGCTCTTGTTTCAGCCCTCGCTCCAGCCCTCGCTCCAGCCTTCGCTCCAGGTCTCGGTTCAGCTTCACGGCTCACTCCAACTCTCAGCCCAGCTCTCCAGCTTGGTCTCCAGTCACCGTTTCGCACCAGGTCTCGGTTCAGCTTCACGGCTCAATTCCAACTCTCAGCCCATCTCTCCAGCTTGATCCCCGTCACAGGCTTGGCTCCAATGCTCATTGCCACTCTACAGCTCCACTCCAGATCTGGGTCCAGCTCCTCGGCTTGGTTCCAGTTCAGGACTTCACTTCAGCCATCAGCGAAGTTACTCAGCACGGACTACAGACTCAGATCCCTTATCCAGCTTCCTATCACTATCTGTACTTTAATAAAGTATCACTTACCTTCACTGTCTTGTGCGCATTTGAGTCCTCAGTCCAGCATTACAGTTCCATATATGTGTGCGTAAGGTAAGGTGTGTGTGTGAGCGTTTTATAAACGTGTGCGTGAGCATTACGTATACTTGTGCGTGAGCGTTTAATATACGTGTGCGTAAGCATTCCATATACGTGTGTGTGACTGTTCCATATACGTTTGTGTGAGTGTTTCTTACATACGTGTGAGCGTTTCATAGATATGTGTGTAAATGTTTCATATAAGTATGTGTGAGCGTTTCATACGTATGTGTGTTTCGTAGACGTGTGTGTGTGCGAGCATTTCGTAGACGTGTGCGTACGAGCGTTTCGTAGACGTGTGCGTATGAGCCTTTCGTAGACGTGTGTGTACGAGCGTTTTGTAGACGTGTGTTTGAGCGTTTTATAGATGTGTGTGTGTGTGTGAGCGTTTTATAGACGTGTGTGTGTGTGAGCGTTTTATAGACGTGTGTGTGTGAGCGTTTCATACGTGTGTGAGCGTTTCATACGTGTGTGAGCGTTTCATATGTGTTTGTGAACGTTTCATGTGTGTGTGTGAGCGTTTTATTTGTGGTTGTGTGTAAGCGTTTCATATGTGTGTGTGCGAGTGCTTCAAAGACGCGCGTGTGTGTGAGCGTTTTATAGACGTGTGTGTGTGAGCGTTTCATATGTGTGTGTGTGTGTGAGAGAGAGTTTAATATGTGTGTGTGTGTGTCTGTGTGAGCGTTTTATATACGTGTGAGCGTTTCATATACGTGTGAGCGTTTCATATACGTGTGAGCGTTTCATATACGTGTGAGCGTTTCATAGACATGTGTGTGAGTGTTTCATAGACGTGTGTGTGAGCGTTACATAGACGTGTGTGAGCATTTCATGTGTGTGAGCGTTTCATATGTGTGTGTGAACGTTTCATATGTATGTGTGTGTAGGTGAGCGTTTCATAGACGTGTGTGTGTGAGCGTTTTATAAACGTGTGCGTGAGTGTTACGTATACTTGTGCGTGAGCGTTTAATATACGTGTGCGTAAGCATTCCATATACATGTGTGGGACTGTTCCATATACGTTTGTGTGAGCGTTTCATACGTGTGTGTGTGTGTTCGTAATGTGTGTGTGCGAGCATTTCGTAGACGTGTGTGTACGAAGCGTTTCGTAGACGTATGTGTACGAAGCATTTCGTAGACGTATGTGTGAGCGTTTTATAGATGTGTGAGCGTTTCATACGCGTGTGAGCGTTTCATACGCGTGTGAGCGTTTCATACACGCGTGTGAGAGCGTTTCATACGCGTGTGAGAGCGTTTCATTTGTGGTTGTGTGTGAGCGTTTCATAGATGTATGAGCGTTTCATAGACGTGTGTGTGCATTTCATGTGTGTGAGCGATTCATATGTGTGAGCGATTCATATGTGTACGTGAACGTTTCATATGTGTTTGTGAGCGTTTCATAGACGTGTGTGAGCGTTTCATAGACGTGTGTGAGCGTTTCATATATGTGTGTGTCAGCGTCTCATACGTGTGTGTCAGCGTTTCGTAGACGTGTGTTTCAGAGTTTCGTAGACGTGTGTTTCAGCGTTTCGTCGACGTGTGTCAGCGTTTCGTAGACAGTTGTGTGAGCGTTTCCTAGACGTGTGAGCGTTTCCTAGACGTGTGAGCGTTTCCTAGACATTTGTGTGTGAGCGTTTCGTAGACGTGTGGTTGTGAGTGTTTCATAGACGTGTTCGTAAGCGTTCCATATACTTGTGTGTGAATGTTTCATGTGTGTGTGAGCGTTTCATATACGTGTGTAAACGTTCCATAGATGTGTGTAAAAGCGTTTCATACGTGTGTGAGCATTTTGTAGACGTGTGTGTCATTGAGCGTTTCGTAGACGTGTGTGTGCAAGCGTTTTGTAGACCTGTGTGCGAGCGTTTCGTAGACGTGTAAGTAAGTGAGCGTTTCATAGACGTGTGTGTAAGTGAGCATTTTGTAGACGTGTGTGTGCGAGCGTTTGGTAGACGTGTGTGTGAGCGTTTCATAGACGTGTGTGAGCGTTTTATGTGTGTGTGTGTGTGTGTCATAGATTGTAAAAATAAGGATGTTATCCGCCCATTGGTCCCCTATTCACCAATATTGTCATTAGGAATGGGCAAGAAATTGGCCGTTACTTCCTGGCTTTTCGGCTTTTACTCCATAGTAAAACAATAGTTTTTAGATAGCAAAAATCCCCCCCCCCCCCCCCCCTCCAGAGTTGTCACGTAGTAAAAACGTAGCTCAAGAGACTGGAGCCATCTTCTGTACCAGGCTGTAAACGTGATTTTTACAATTGTAAAGTCGCCATTGGGTTTCTCCTTATATTTCCGCTTTTGGAGCCTGCCCTCTGGTGGACAGCGGTATATCGCTGTATTTTGCTGTAAAATCGCCGTGTGGCGGCGCCCTTACACGACGACCATTTGAGAGGTACCATGGGAGCGGCTTCGTGCGTGTGAGTAAGCGTTTCATAGACGTGTGTGTGAGCGTTTCATATCTGTGTGTGAGCGTTTCATATACGTGTGTGTGAGCGTTTCATAGACGTGTGTGTGAGCGTTTCGTGTGTGTGAGCGTTTCATATACGTTTGTGAGCATTTCATGTCAATCAATCAATCAATATTTATTTATATAGCGCCTTCCAACAACCACAGATTGAACCAAGGTGCTTAACAACATTTGTAAAAATAAACATAATTACAAATAGGTTTAAAACATATTTACACAATAAAAACAGAGCAGTGTCACAGAGCCATTAAGTGCAAAAAGCCATTTTAAATAAATATGTGTTTGAACGTTTCATATGTGTGTGTGTGTGTGTGTGTGTGAGCATCTTATGTGTGTGTGTGAGCGTTTCATATACGTGTGAGCATTCCATAGACGTGTGTGTGAGCGTTTCATAGACGTGTGTGAGCATTTCATGTGAGTGAAAGTTTCGTGTGTGTGTGTGTTTGGCCGTTTTATAGACATGTGTGTGAGCGTTTCATAGACGTGTGTGTGAACGTTTCATATATGTGTGAGCGTTTCGTAGACGTGTGTGTTTAAGCGTTTCATATACTGTTGTGTTTCAAATGTGTGTGTGAGCGTTTCATATACGTGTGAGCGTTTCATATGTGTGTGAGCGTTTCATATACGTGTGAGCGTTTTATATGTGTGTGAGCATTTCATATGTGTGTGAGCGTTTCATATACGTGTGAGCGTTTTATATGTGTGTGAGCATTTCATATGTGTGTGTGAGCGTTTCATATACGTGTGAGCGTTTCATATGTGTGTGAGCGTTTCATATACGTGTGAGCGTTTTATATGTGTGTGAGCATTTCATATGTGTGTGAGCGTTTCGTAGACGTGTGTGTGAGTGTTTCGTAGACGTGTGTGAGTGTTTCGTAGACGTGTGTGTGAGCGTTTCGTAGACGTGTGTGTGTGAGCGTTACATATACTGTTGTGTGTTTCATATGTGTGTGTGTGAGCGTTTCATACGTGTGTGTGTGAGCGTTTCATAGACGTGTGTGTGAGCGTTTCATATGTGTGTGTGTGAGCGTTTCATACGTGTGTGTGAGCGTTTCATAGATGTGTGTGTGAGCGTTTCATAGACATGTGTGTGAGCGTTTCATATCTGTGTGAGCGTTTCATGTGTGTGTGAGCATTTCATATACGTTTGTGAGCATTTCATGTGTGTGAACGTTTCATATATGTGTTTGTGAGCATCTTATGTGTGTGTGTGAGCGTTTCATAGACGTGTGAGCATTTCATATACGTGTGAGCGTTCCATAGACGTGTGTGTGAGCATTCCTTGTGTGTGAAAGTTTCATATGTGTGTGTGTTTGGCCGTTTCATAGACATGTGTGTGAGCGTTTCATAGACGTGTGTGTGAACGTTTCATATGTGTGTGAGCGTTTCGTAGACGTGTGTGTGTGAGCGTTTTGTAGACGTGTGTGTGTGAGCATTTCATATATACTGTTGTGTTTCATGTGTGTGTGTGTGTGAGCAGACGCTTTTATCCAAAGCGACTTACAAGTGAGGAAAACAATGGAAGCTATTTTAACAACAAGGTAACAAAAAGCATAAGTGCACTAAAAACTAGTCAGTTAGAACCCAGCACAGTACTCTTGCCGCTGCATTCTGGATCATCTGCAGAGGTTTAGCCTTAACACAGAGAAATACTGCAGTTTCTGCAGTAAGTAAGCAGACTTTTTGACTACACATTGTGCCTAAATACTTGTATGCTTTTTAATTTAAACACTTACAGTCATCCAGGTGACGCTAAAAGAAATAGAAAGTACATCGGAGAGTCGTCTGAAGCTTCATATGTGTCCAGAGCCCACTGTCTATTTTATTAACCAGTTCATGTAAAAAGGTAAATGGCAGGTCTTTCTAAATAATGCATGTTTGCTGTAGGATTCTTGCTTTACCACAGTATGATCTAAATGTATAGCATTATAAATCTACTATTTGAATATCTTTGCATGTTATCTTCTAAAAAATACTATTATTATAAGATTATAAGATAGTAATGAGGCTTTTTTTTGTGTAAAAAGATGCCTCCCTCAAATACTGAAGCCCTAATGTACAAGACTTGCAAATGAAAGGCAGATATTTAAACAAATATGAGGTATATAATAATGTTATTAGTTTTAATTTTATAACTGAGAAGGTTTATCAGACCAAGATAAAAAAATCTGCTAATGCTTAAATTTGGAAAGATCATAAAAAAACTCTAATATTGATAATAATGATCTGACATTAACAGCAGAAGCTAAAACACAATTTCCCTTACCCCAAGCTGAGAGACGGGAGGAGATGGGAGTGGAGAGGCCTCTGCAACCATTAGCAGCAGCCATTAGCATGACATTAGCCATTAGCATTAGCTTGTTCAGCTTGGACTCAGATGAGGGGCATGTTGACTGAGCGGCGCGTTTGAAATACACGCCCTGTAGTAGTTCAGATACTACCTTCTCTGCCCATTTTTGTAATATTCTCTTATGCAGGGGTCAGAAAAGCCCGGATGTAATCGCCCATCTTATTGCCCCGTGGTAGGCCAATATCTGTGAATAGGGGAGCAATGGGCAGACAATATCCATTATTTTTACAATCATTGGTGAACACACTGCATGTTAGGACCAGTGTTGTTTTAAGTGGCCTGTTTTAATTTTAGTTTTCGTCTAGTCTTTGTGTGAAGTTGTCATTTTAGTTTTTATTAGTTTTAGTCACATTCATACTCTTTTAGTCTAGTCAAGTTTTCCACTAAAAGTCTGAGCATTTTAGTTTTATTTTATGGGATGCAATGTTTAAACTTGTTAACACATGTTTTCTTAATATATAGAGTGTTTTCTTCACATTTAATTAAGAAAAATGTTGACAGGCGTATCTGTCAAACCCCCTCCCCAGCACAAGCTCCAGGTGCAGAAGCAAGTCATGACTAAGCCTAGTCACAGTGTTGTGCCTGAACGCATTCATTGAACGATAGTTCATGAACTCGTTCATATTTTGGGCGAACGTGAACTGAACGTGCTGTATTACTGCCTGATGAACGTTAGCCTACTGTGAACTCGTTCATTCTGGTGTCTGTGAACGGCACGCTCTCTCAGGTTAACGTCTTTAAATAGGGTGCCAGATTTCTTTAGAGCCTTCCAGGCGAAAACCCGGCTAAAACACACCGTAAACAGGTTTTAATATGTAGCGGAAAAACACCAAATCTGGCAATACCAGCCACCTGTGTCGCACCGCCGTCCGCCGCATGCGTGACGTATCATCTAAAAAAAAAAATAAAAAAAGCATGGAGGCGACAGCAGCATGTAGTAAGGCGTATGATCATTTAAAATAATTTTATGATGTTTATGACAAGAGTTCAACCTTAATTTCCTACTTCAGCCTGGTTCCTACCTCAGTTTGTGTTAGTAGAGGGTTTTACTATTCATGAAACTTGTTTGTTGAACCTGCCTGGTATATTTTTTCAGGATTCCAATATTCTGTTTTAGCATGTGGACAATGGAAAATTATTAAAATTGAAAAACGTTTGTACCTTAATGATTACTGTCCTGTAATTCCTCATTAAAAAAAGACCATTCAAGCAGCACGTTTTTCTGCTTATAATTGCTGTCTGTGATTCTATATGGGCTGTGGCAATAATTTTAAAAAATAATAGTTTGCAGCAACATAGGGAAAAACAGAACTATGAACTAGTTCATTTTTTGGAACTGTGAACTTATTTCAAAATTTTGAAGTTTGAACTATGAACTGAACTAGTTTATTTTAAAATTTGTGAACTGAACTTTGAACTAGTTCATGTAGAAAGTGAACTTTCCCAACACTGCCTAGTCATGCCTAGTTCCTGTTTGGAGTATCATGAAGGACATGACAAACAGATTTGACATGACCTGAAGAGAACTATGAGCACTCAGTAACTATAAACAATACAAACAAATATAAAAAATGAAAATTATAAACAGTCAGCACACTATAATCCAATACATGAAACACTAGGAATACACGACACATAAACACTAGGAAAACTGACCCGCGAACTCACACCAGGAGTAAGGACAATCTGACATTGAACAGGGGAAAACACACTATAAAGCAGTGGTGGACAGTAACGAAGTAAATGTAATTCGTTACTGTACTTAAGTAGTTTTTTCCAGTATCTGTACTTTACTAAGTATTTCCATTAAGGGATACTTTTTACTTTAACTTCACTACATTTCAAGGTCAAATATCTTACTTTTTACTCAAGTACATTTTGCAAAATTAGTCGTTCCTTGTGTTTCCGTTAAATATTTTTGTAGAAAAGACCTCAAAGACGCGTCTCAGTGGGAGTGTCAGGACCGGCTCAATAGAAGCCTCATTCTCTACACGCGAGCTGATAAACATGAAAATGACAAATAAAAAATACATCTGTGATGAAGCTTTGGTATTAGTAATGGCTGACTCTGATTCTGAGGGAGAACATCTACCTTTAGAGTCTTTTCAGCCGAGTGAGAGTGAGAATGAGCGAGTGCGTGTGTAACTTGGACAGCGGCGCCGCTGCTCGTGCCTTTCTCAGCGTCTCTCATAAAGCACACGCTGTTTTTCCCACATTAGAAACTAGTCGTGAAGGATGTTGGAAAGGGAAGCCGTGAGCACGTAGCACCTGCAGCTTTACCTTTAGCACAGGTGTTAGAAGCCGGGGCGGGTGTACTGCCGTGGCCGCGGTAGTGACAGGGATTTTGGGAATAATGCGGCTTCTATTGACAGCTGTTTGGGACAAATACGTGTTGGTCATCCTGACACTTTACCCAGTCGAGGAGGGAGAGGCAGGGGTAAACATAGTCAGTGAGAATGCACTAATCAAAGCAGCGATCGTAAAATTAATGGCTGTGTGCTGTGCTTTATGAGAGGTCCCACACTGTAAAAAACTACTAACTATGCCACATGGATGGATAAGAAAGGATAAAGCAACTGCAACCACATACATACAGTACATGTGTATATTTCTCATAACTATTTGCATACATTTTACTAGTTATGGTATATTAGAAGTTGTAGTTATTCTTTATTTCAGAAAAGAAAAAAAACTATTCTAATAGTTCACTGTTATGTCATTCAAGCAGCACGTTTTTCTGCTTATAATTGTGTCTGTGATTCTTAATTTTAAAAAAGTTTGCAAACAAAAAACAGAACTATGAACTAGTTCATTTTTTGGAACTGTGAACTTATTTCAAAATTTTGAAGTTTGAACTATGAACTGAACTAGTTTATTTTAAAATTTGTGAACTGAACTTTGAACTAGTTCATGTAGAAAGTGAGGACTTTCTCTTATTTTCAACACTGCCTAGTCATGCCTAGTTCCTGTTTGAGTATCATGAAGGACATGACAAACAGATTTGACATGACCTGAAGAGAACTATGAGCACTCAGTAACTATAAACAATACAAACAAATATAAAAAATGAAAATTATAAACAGTCAGCACACTATAATCCAATACATGAAACACTAGGAATACACGACACATAAACACTAGGAAAACTGACCCGCGAACTCACACCAGGAGTAAGGACAATCTGACATTGAACAGGGGAAAACACACTATAAAGGGAACACAACAAGGCACATTAGGGGTGGAGCAGGTAATCACAGTGGAGGGAAAAACACAAGGGCAGGATGTCAATCTGAAATAACACACAGGTGCATGACACTACACAATAAGACACAGAAAGTTCAGTACGAGCATACACAAACAAACACAAGGGTGGATCATGACAGAGCCTTGGTGAAAGCTACGTGAGTTGTTGATGTAGCTGCTCAGCTAAAGTTAGCAATTTTAGGCAAATGTTACTGGCTCAGTCAATACCTTATACAGTACAAAGTTAGCTCTAATGCTGTATTGTGTTAAACAACGCTTTATAAAACATTGTCAGACATTAGTGGTTCTCTTATCTCTCATGTCTCATGAGTTCTCTTTACTGCTGTGTCAGCACTCTAGAATCAAATATAGTTTACTCTCGATAAAGTATGTCTAACAATAATGTATAGCATAATGTAGCACCTATACTGTGAGGCAGAGGACAACAAGCTACTGGACCAGTTCTAGATTCGTAAAGAGTGGTAATTAATGTATAATAAGAACCAGAGACAAATAAATGTGAATGGAAAGCCGGCAATTTACTAAACAATGACTAAACAGACAATCAACACACAGTTCAGGCACTTTGAATTGGGAAAAGTTACCTTTAAAACTCCCTTCTATATTATTTTAACCATAATTATTGAGTTAAAAGGTAAGGTTTAAGTATAAATCTGATTTCTTTTAAGATGACCGGTCATTAATCTAAGCATTTGAGTATTAAACCTATCTTTATCTGCTTAACTTTACTTTTAAGCTCACTTTCAGGTTAATACCTTTTACCCAAATCACTTCTTTTTTATCAGAATCAGAATCAGAAAGAGCTTTATTGCCAAGTATGCTTGCGCATACAAGGAATTTGTTTTAGTGACATAAGCTACCAGTACACAGAGACACCAACACACAGACAACAAATAAGTGTATAAACAATTGTGCTATAAATGATAATTGAATAGGATTGAATAAGATGCAGGGATGTACTAGGATGGAGGGGTAACAAATAAATATATTGCACTTTTTTTGCATAAACATAAGTGGGGAACATTTTAACTGTTCGTGAGGTAGATTGCCTGGGGGAAGAAACTGTTTTTGTGCCTTGCTGTTCTGGTATTTGCGGCTCTGAGGCGCCGGCCAGATGGCAAAAGTTCAAAAATGGGGTGACTTGGATGTGAGGGATCCAGAGTGATTTTATGAGCCCTTTTCCTCACTCTGGTTGTATACAGTTCTTGAAGGGTGGGCAGGGGAGCACCAATAATCCTTTCAGCAGTCCGAACAGTTCTCTGTAGTCTTCTGATGTCTGATTTTGTTGCTGAGCCAAACCAGACAGTTATAGAAGTACACAGTACAGACTCAATGACGGCTGAGTAGAACTGTTTCAGCAGCTCCTGTGGCAGGTTAAACTTCCTCAGCTGGTAAAGGAAGTACAACCGCTGCTGTGCCTTTTTCATGATGGAGTCAATGTGAATGTCCCACTTCAGGTCCTGTGAGATGGTAGTACCCAGGAATCTGAATGACTCCACTGCGGTCACAGTGCTGTTTATGATGGTGAGTGGGGAAAGTGCAGGGGGGTTTCTCCTAAAGTCCACGGTCATCTCCACTGTTTTGAGCGTGTTCAGCTCCAGGTTGTTAAGACTGCACCAGACAGCCAGCTGCTCAACCTCTTGTCTGTAAGCAGACTCATCACCGTCCTGGATGAGGCCGATGACTGTAGTGTCATCTGCAAACTTTAGGAGCTTGACAGAGGGGTCTTTAGAGGTGCAGTCGTTGGTGTACAGGGAGAAGAGCAGAGGGGAGAGAACACATCCCTGAGGGGCACCAGTGTTGGTGGTGCAGCTGTTTGACATGAATTTCCCCAGTCTCACTAACTGTTGCCTATCTGTCAGAAAGCTGGTGATCCACTGACAGATAGAGCTAGGAACAGAGAGCTGGGTCAGTTTGGTCTGAAGGGCTGTTGGGATGATGGTGTTGAAAGCCGAACTAAAGTCCACAAACAGGATCCTCACATAGGTCCCTGTTTTGTCCAGATGTTGCAGGATGAAGTGCAATCCCAAGTTGATTGCATCATCCACGGACCTGTTTGCTCGGTAAGCAAACTGCAGGGGGTCCAGTAAGGGTCCAGTGATGTCCTTCAGATAACCCAGAACCAGTTTTTCAAACGACTTCGTGACGACAGACGTTAGAGCCACAGGTCTGTAGTCGTTAAGTCCTGTTATCTTAGGTTTCTTTGGGATGGGGATAATGGTGGAGCGTTTGAAGCAGGAAGGCACTTCACACAACTCCAGGGATCTGTTGAAGATTTGTGAAAAGATGGGGGCCAGCTGGTCAGCACAGATTTTCAGACAGGCTGGTGTAACGCCATCTGGGCCTGGTGCTTTTCTTCTTTTGTTCTTCTTGAAGACCCGGCACACATCAGCTTCACAGATTTGAAAAGCAGGAGGTGTGGAGAGGGGAATTGCAGGAGGTGTTAATGGTTGTGTGGGGAGATGGTCAGAATGGGTGTTGGGGGGTTTCAAATCTACAATAAAACTCATTCAGGTCGTTAGCAAGTTGTTGATTAGCCTCAGTGCAAGGGGATGGTGTATTGTAGTTCGTGATGGCTCTTAGACCTCTCCACACTGAAGTTGAGTCGTTGGAAGTAAACTGGTCTTCCAACTTTTTAGCATAGGTCTTTTTAGCCGCTCTGATCTCTTTGTTCAGTGTGTTCCTGGCCTGATTGTACAAGACCCTGTCCCCATTTCTGTAGGCATCCTCTTTGGCCTGACGAAGATGTCTGAGTTTTACTGTAAACCATGGCTTATCATTGTTGAATGTTAAATAAGTCCTGGTAGGAATGCATACATCCTCACAGCTCTTTCAGCAGTTATACACACCTGTCTGCTGCAGTGTGGTCAGGTGGTGCTGGGGATACCTGGGCCAGCAGGTACAGGTCATACATTTACATTACATTTACATTTATTCATTTAGCTGACGCTTTTATCCAAAGCGACTTACATTGTTCTAATGTAATTACCAGTGTTACAGTCAAGGTGGGTTAAGTGTCTTGCCCGAGGACACAACGACAGTATGAACTGTGGGGAGAGTGGGATTCGAACCGCCTACCTTCCGGTTGAAGGACGACCGCTCTACCCACTGAGCCACTGCCGCCCCTCATACCTCCTTGCGCTGTCTTTACAGAGGATTCCAATACTGGATTTATAAATATAGAAGGTATATAAAAAATAAATAAAACATTGAAATATGAAGAAACAGTTATACCTGATGTTACACACAAAACAATTGTTTAAAAACACGCATTATAAAATCAATGTCTAAATGACACCCTTTTTTCAAACTGCCTTTACATAATTATCATATTCTTTAGAGATTGTTCATACAGTAAGCAGTTTATATTGATATTGATATATTTTATATATACACACACTTAATTTAGGGGTGCACATGGCAGAGTGGTTAGCACTCCTGCCTCACAGCAAGAAGGTTGTGAGTTCAAACTCAAACATTCTCGGCCGACTCTGGTCTTTCTGTAAGAAGTCTGCATGTCCTCCACGTGTTACCGTGGGTTCTCTCCAGGTACTCCTCCCACCGTCCAAAGACATGCATGTTTAGGTCAATTGGCAACTTGGTTGTTTGTCACTGTCTATGTCTAAATGTCAGCCCTGCAACTAACTGGCCACTGTCCAGGGTGTACCCCACCTTAGGCCCAAAGCTGCTGGGATAGGCTCCAGTCACCCGCGACCCCTAACGGGACAAAGCAGTAGAAAATTAATGAACACTTAATTTAAATAAAAAATAAATGTCATAGTAAATTCTCATACATCATTTCAAGGCAGGTCCAAAACTTTGTAAATCCTGCACAGTCAAGACAGAGGCTTTTTACTTTGTGTTTGAAAGTCACTGTCAGTTGCACTTATTGGAGCGAAGATGGTGAAATGCAAGAGCCAGTGTTACACAGGCTGATCATTACTTCATGAGCTGTTCCAAATTTTTTTAAGAATCTTGAGTGTATTCAACAGTGTATTAGTGTTTACATTAGTCTGAATGTAGTCAGAAAAGTAAAGCTAAGTCTCAGAAACTATAGTGCTAATTGCAGTTTTCAGAGACTGAATCTAAGATGATAGACAGCAGCAAACTTGAAGAATGAAGTATATTCAACAGTGACGCAGGAACAGTAACCAGGTCCTGAAAATAAATAAACATATATTATATATGAACGTAATAAATATAATATTATATAAAACATAATATTGGGACATCGACACAATTCAAATATTGTTGGCTCCGTACACCCCCACAAAGGATTTGAAATGAAACGAACAAGATGTGCTTTAACTGCAGACTTTTAGCTTTAATTTGAGGGTATTTACCTCCAAATCAGGTAAACGGTGTAGGAATTACAGCAGTTTGTATATGAGCCTCCCACTTTTTAATGGACCAAAAGTAATGAGACAGATTAACAATCATAAATCAAACTTTCACTTTTTAATACCTGGTTGAAAATACTTTGCAGTCAATTACAGCCTGAAGTCTGGAACACATAGACATCACCAGACGCTGGGTTTTATCCCTGGTGATGCTCTGCCAGGCCTCTACTGCAACAGTCTTCAGTTCCTGCTTGTTCTTGAGGCATTTTCCCTTCAGTCTTGTTTTCAGAAAGTGAAATGCATGCTCAATCAGATTCAGGTCAGGTGATTGACTTGGCCATTGCATAACATTCCACTTCTTTCCCCTACAAAACTCTTTGGATGCTTTTGCAGTAATTTTCGGGTCATTGTACATCTGCACTGTGAAGCTTGGCTGAGTATGAGCAGATAATATTGCCTGAAACACTTCAGAATTCATCCTGCTGCTTTGGTCAGCAGTCACATCATCAATAAATACAAGAGAACCAGTTCCATTGGCAGCCATTCAGTATTGTTCAAAATAATAGCAGTACAATGTGACTAACCAGAATAATCCAGGTTTTTAGTATATTTTTATTGCTAAATGGCAAACAAGTTACCAGTAGGTGCTGTAGATTCTCAGAAAACAAACAAGACCCAGCATTCATGATATGCACGCTCTTAAAGCTGTGCAATTCGGCAATAAGTTGAACGGGGTGTGTAAAAAAAAAATAGCAGTCTGCTGTTGACTGTACAAACTCTCAAACTCAAATTATTTTGTACAGATGTTTTTGTTTCTAGGATTTAGCAATCCTGTGAATCACCAAACTAATATTTAGTTGTATGACCACAGTTTTTTAAAACTGCTTCACATCTGTGTGGCACCAACTTGTGACACCTCTCAGCTGTTATTCCACTCCATGATTCTTTAACAACCTTTCACAATTCATTTACATTTCTTGGTTTTGCTTCAGAAACATATTCTCGATTGGATTACGGTCTGGGGATTGGGCTGGCCACTCCATAACATTAATTTTGTTGGTTTGAAACCAAGACGTTGCTTGTTTACTAGTGTGTTTGAGGTCATTGAACATGAAACAATTCAAGATCGTGTCCTCTTCAGCATAAGGCAAAATAACCTCTTCAAGTATTTTGACATATGCAAACCAGTGTTGGGAAAGTTCACTTTCTACAAGAACTAGTTCAAAGTTCAGTTCACAAATTTTAAAATGAACTAGTTCAGTTCAGTTCAAACTTCAAAATTTTGAACTAAGTTCACAGTTCCAAAAATGAACTAGTTCATAGTTCTTTTTCCATATGTTGCTGCGAGCTATTATTTTTCAAAATTATTGCCACAGCCCATATACAGTAGAATCACAGACAGCAATTATTTTATCAGTTTTAACAATGAAGCTATGCGTTAGATTTCATTTTCATATCCAATTTTCAATCCTTATCCAACCAGGGTTTACATTAGCATTGAGGGGACATTGTTGCTTTAATGCTTTGTTGCTGTCCATTCACTCCACACTAGTAGCAGCTGCAGCTTTCAACCCTACAGTACATTCTCAAGAACATGAGGACAAACGTGCTGCTTGAATGGTCTTTTTTAATGAGGAATTATTCAAAGAAAAACAGGACAGTAATCATTAAGGTGAAAACGTTCTTAAATTGTAATAATTTTCCATTCTCCACATGCTAAAACAGAATATTGGAATCCTTGGAAAATAGACCAGGCAGGTTAAAAAAACAAGTTACATCAGGGGTCCTGAATTAAAATCAGCCGAGGTCCGCTTAGTAACTTTCCTCAACGTGAGGGGTCCAGAAAATTTAAATTAAAGGATATGTGTTTGAATATAAGTCTTTAAAGTAAAGTCTCATTTATTCCACACCTACACCCTTTTAAACAAATGGAGATTAATGTAGATAATCCACTGTTTTCTGTATTTTATCCCTTGTTTACATGAGGAGGATGTTTGAGTGTTTAGCTTTCACCAAACACAGCTCACAGACAAAAGGAAAATACTACAAAATCAAAAGAGGCTAAAGCTAAAGCTCAAGACCTGGTGGTTTATTGACAACAGCCTGGAATTCTACATATAATGCCTAATACTCCTTTAAAACATGTGTGAGAACATTTTAAATACATACAAAAAATCATAAATTCAAGCCAAAACTTATTTGTTAAACAAATGTGACAAAGATGCCTGTCATAATTGATCTCTTTCTATTGTCATTCCTCTGAAAACAACAGGAACAAGGGAAAAAGTACTGAGCATTTCTTTAGCATTAGCTGTTGCCAATAATTAACTGTTACTGTTTAATTTGCAGGTTCATCTTAAAACAAAATTTAGAATAGAAATATTTATTTCCTGTATTTTCTCCGTGTGGGGTAACATTTTAATTAAAATGCTTATGATTAGTTCTGTAACAGGATTTAGGATTCACACAGAAACTGACACAACTTAAGGAAGACTTAACATGTGTCACTCATCTCCAAACCCTCCTTTCACACCTTTTCTGTTTTTAATCACCCAAATAAACACATGTTAGGTTCAAATGAACGTGAATGTTAATTACTCACGTTTGTAAATTAGGTCAAATAAGTACCTAACTTACAACAGAATAAAGAAGTTGACAGACAAATGTACAACTCACCACATTAGACGTCCTCACTTTCCTCTGAGCTGAGTCTTTTAATCCCGACATTAAAACTGTCCAGTCCTGGTTCAGTTCTGGATTCATTCTCTGATTATCAAAGCAGTCGGGACTAGAGGATAAAGGGCTGTTGTTCAGCTTTGACACTGACACGGAGCTAAGGAGCTGAATAAACTAAAATAAACGTTCCTCTCCGTCCATAACGTCAGTGAATCTTCGTTATGTTTTGCCAAGGCTCAGCTTTTAGATTTTAGTTTCTAACGCATTATCAGGCTACGCTAAACATGTTAAAATTTCCGCTGCTCTGTCCGTAACCATAATAACCTGAGGACCCGCGCGTAGACGTAGCTGTCCTAGAAGTGCCGGTTCAAAAATATGTTTTACACAATGCGCTTGTAATTATGAATAATGTCTTGCCGTCCAGATCAAAGCCTCTCGAGGTCCGGATCCGGACCGCGGTCCGCCTATTAGTGACCTCTGAGTTACATGAATGAATTTAAATGATCATACGCCTTACTACATGCTGCTGTAGCCTCCATGCTTTATTTTTTTTTTTTTTTTGATGACGGGTAGCATGCGCGGTGGCGGTGCGACACTGGTGGCTGGTGTTGCCAGGTTTGGTGTTTTTCTGCTACATATTAAGACCCGTTTGCGGCTGGTTTGCGGTGTGTTTTAGCCGGGTTTTCGCCTGGAAGGCTCTATAGAAATCTGGCACCCTATTGAACGAAGTTAACCTGAGAGAGAGCGTGCCGTTCACAGACACCAGACTGAACGAGTTCACAGTAACGTTCATCAGGCAGTAATACAGCACGTTCAGTTCACGTTCGCCCAAAATATGAACGAGTTCATGAACTATCGTTCATTGAACGCGTTCAGGCACAACACTGATGCAAACTGATCCATGATCCCTGGTATGTGATAAAACCATAGTAGGAGAAACATGCCCATATGATCATGATGCTTGCTTCACTGTCTTCCCTGTGTACTGTGGCTTAAATTCAGAGTTTGGTGGCCATCTCAAAAACTGTCTGTGGCCCTTGGACCCAAACAGAACAATCTTATTCTCCACAAAATGTTCCTCCATTTCTCTTTGAGCGAGTTAATGTGTTCTTTGGCAAATTGTAACCTCTTCTGCACATGCCTTTTTTGTAAAAAGAGGGACTTTGTGTGGGATTCTTGAAAATAGATTAGCTTCCCACAGACGTCTTCTAACTGTCACAGTACTTACAGGTAACTTAAGATTGTCTTTGATCATCCTGGAGCTGATCATTGGCTGAGCCTTTGGGTATGGTTGTCTTCCATTTTCTTCCACGTCTCTCTGGTTTTGCTCTCCCTTTTACAGTCACTGGTTAGAAAAGTTGGCCATCGGTCCCTTTCTCTGTGTCTTAACTTAACTGTGTGTCTTGACTTAACTTTGTTTGTTGTCATCTTCTAAATAATGCAGCAAGTGATTGAAAATGACTTTGCCTGTGTCTGCGCTGTGCAACCTGATGCAGACACAGGAAACAGAACTACTGCAAAATAATAATGCCACAAAACAAGACACAATTCGAATCTTTTTTGGTTCTATACACCACCAAATTGAATTTTAAATGAAACAAACAAGATGTGCCTTAACTGCAGACTTTTAGCTTTAATTTGAGGGTATTTACATCCAAATCAGTTGAACAGTGTAGGAATTACAACAGTTTGTATATGTGCCTCCCACTTTTTAAGGGACCAAAAGAAATGGGACAATTGGCTGCTTAGTTGTTCCATGGCCAGGTGTGTGTTATTCCCTCATTATTCCCTTTACAAGGAGCAGATAAAAGGTCCAGAGTTAACTTCAAGTGTGCTATTTGCATTTGGAAACTGTTGCTGTCAACTCTCAGTATGAGGTCCAAAGAGCTGTCACTATGAGTGAAGCAAGCCATCATTAGGCTGAAAAAACAAAACAAAACCATCAGAGAGATGGTACCCTCAAAATTAAAGCTAAATGTCTACAGTTAATAAAGCACACCTTGTTTGTTTCATTTCAAATCCATTGTGGTGGTGTATAGAGCAAAAAAGATTAGAATTGTGTCGATGTCCCAATATCTTTGGACTTGACTGTAGATATTAATTTGTAGGTGGGGTACAAAATGATTCTATTTAGGACGACTATTTTACCTCACTGACTTTATTAAGTTTTTAGTATCAAGATTAACCACAAAAGTTGTGCTATAAATATATCTTGCCCTCTAAGCCAACTAAACCACAGCTCCTTCTCTTTGCAGGATTTATTTTTGAACATGGTAATACCTCCTGATCTGCTGATACATCAATTTTAAACAACTCTGTGTAAACCATAGAGAAATTGTACTGAATATGATCCCAGACTAAATTATTTCACTAAGAAATCTGTTGTCTGTAGTTTTTGTAATAACCTTGTATTATTCAAGTTAGCAATTCCTCAATCCCTATAAAGAATTTTCCTAAGAAACACCTGTCCTCCTGATGAAAAGTACAAACACAACAAAGTCCATTAGATATATGAGATTTGTATGGCATGAAACTATACACCGTGACATTTTCTTTCTCACACATTTAAAGACATTTCTGGCACTGATACAGTATTACAATGACCAGAAGCCAGATTCAGACGTCCTTCTCTTTGCAGCCCTAAATCCACCATGTTTTACAATTTGCCCCGGTCCTATGAATATTTTTTTTTTCTAGATATCTAAACATAAATAAAAAATTAACTATTGATATTGGAATATGGTCTTACCAATGCCAAAGTCATTTAGGTCATTTACTATAAAGGTTTTAGTTAAACATAAGATGTAAATAAAGCATTACCATCAGATGACAATGAAAGTAAAATATGTGCTAACAAACCCTGATAACAGGATAATTGTTTTTTTTTTTACAATTACGCACATGCATAAACTGTACCAAATAAATGACTGCATTGGATGTCTCACTATCAAGCAACAAGGTGTCGAACATTCATGACCAAATTGAGTGGACCCGTAGTGCTGAGGGGGCAGACTCTTTGTATATAAAAGCACAAGCTGGACTGGACTTCACTTCTTAACTGACAGGCATTGAAGGCAGGTAAGTGCTCCAGACTGGGAGTTCTCTGGCTTTTTTGAGTGGCACTCAAGGAATTTTCGTAATCTATTTGTTAGATTAGATTTGAAAATTAAAATATAATTGTAACTTTAATTAAACTAACCTGTGTTTAAATTAAAGCAAACATGTCATTCTTTGTTAAATAACAACTTAGTTAATAAATATTAAAAGTTCTAGTTGTGGTAATAAATTCCTTCATTAATTTAATTAATCAAGTCAACTACCAGTCCAAGCTGTGGAGGCGCTGGTACAGCTGTCTTTTTAAAATGTCTCTTTAACTTTTGGTTCTTTCCATCTGGTGTGTGTGTGTCTTGTATTTATATTGAACCACGAGTCCGGAAAAAAGTTTAATTAAATTGAATAATCACCACCTCATGTTTTATAGCTGGACAGCAGTCAGCATCAAGAAGACCAGTTTCAGAAGCATTAAAGGTATTTAGTAAAGTGCCATAATGAGCACTGACGCGGAGATGGCGCAGTATGGCCCGGCGGCCATTTACCTCCGGAAGCCAGAGAGGGAGAGGATTGAGGCCTCAACTGCTCCATTTGATCCCAAGACCGATTATTTTGTCCCTGTCACCGATGAAATGTATCTCAAGTGTAAAGTCATCAAAAGGGAGGGTGGCAAAGCCACAGTTGAGACAGAAGTCGGAAAGGCAGGTTACTTCATATTTGTGTTTGAACAGTAAAATTATGAGAATTTATAAAAAAAAAAAAATGTATAATGTTTTCAATTTATATGTTTAGAAAACTGTCACTGTCAAAGAGGATGACCTTCATCCCAGAAACCCTCCCAAGTATGACAAGATGGAGGACATGGCCATGATGACCCACCTCAATGAGCCATCTGTGTTGTATAACCTCAAAGAGCGTTATGCATCATGGATGATCTACGTAAGTTTTCACGAGTTTTCACAGGTGTTCACCAACACCTGTAATGTATTATATTTTATATGGGCTTTGTTAATGTTTTACAGACCTACTCTGGGTTGTTCTGTGTCGTGGTGAACCCCTACAAGTGGCTTCCTGTGTACGATGCTGTCTGTGTGGAAGCCTACAGAGGCAAGAAGAGGATTGAGGCTCCACCCCACATCTTCTCCATCTCTGACAATGCCTATCAGTTCATGCAAACTGGTAAGATTCAAATACTGAATATGGTTTGAAATATACATAAAAAAGAGGTGCAAAGTTGCATGCATAAAATCACAAATCACAAATATCACAATGACTTTTATTTCATAATTTCAGATCAAGAGAACCAGTCTATCCTGATTACGTAAGTATAAGAGAAGCAGCTTTGAGTGAAATGGATTTTATAAAACATTTACCAGATGTTTTACAATATGTCTGCCCTAAGCGGAGAATCCGGTGCTGGTAAGACGGTCAACACCAAGCGTGTCATCCAGTACTTTGCAACAATTGCAGCTATTGGAGCCAAAAAGAGTGAGCCACAAGCCACTAGCAAAATGAAGGTAAACTATGTGACGTAAACAACTATGACACAATGCAGAAATGATTTGGACATTTTGGTTGGACATTATACCTCTCTCCTTCAGGGATCCCTTGAGGACCAGATTGTTGCTGCCAACCCTCTCCTGGAGGCCTATGGTAATGCCAAGACTGTAAGGAACGACAACTCCTCTCGATTTGTGAGTAGTCACATTTAAAACACATCAGGGTCATTTTGGATTGACTTGTATTAATGACTTTATTCTGGCCATCTAGGGTAAATTCATTAGGATCCACTTTGGTTCAACTGGGAAATTAGCTTCATGTGATATTGAAACATGTAAGTGTGAATACATTTTTTAATTAAAGCTAGGAAAGATTGATGAAATGCTACATGCAGTTAAGCACCTTTATTTCTATGACCAAAAATAAAGAAAATGTTTGTTGCTGTAGATCTGCTGGAGAAGTCCCGTGTAACCTTCCAACTGTCTGCTGAGAGGAGCTACCACATCTTCTACCAGCTCATGACTGGCCACCAGCCTGAGCTTCTGGGTATGTTTTGACAGTTGGGTATGACATGTAACTTCAGAATTAAAATGTATTAAATATTGATTTTATGATGAACATCAAAATAATTTTGTCTTGTTTATTAAAAAAAAAAAAAAAATCATTGCCATGTGTTTGTGTACTGCAGAGGCCCTTCTGATCACCACTAACCCTTACGACTACCCAATGATCAGTCATGGTGAAATCACTGTCAAGAGCATTGATGATGTTGAGGAGTTCATTGCAACTGACGTAAGTTAAAACGCACACAATGTACATTTTGGTGCAAGATCTAATTGATGTTATTGGATTATGCAGACTGCTATTGACATCTTGGGCTTCTCTGCTGAGGATAAGTTGAACATCTACAAATTGACTGGTGCTGTGATCCATCATGGCAGCATGAAATTCAAGCAGAAACAGCGTGAGGAGCAGGCTGAACCAGACGGCAATGAGGGTAACTCTTGACTAGAATCCGCTTTCGTCATAATTTATTTTGAACATTACAGTACTTATCTAATTTGATTTTCTGTTTCATCAGAGGCTGACAAGATCTCTTACCTCTTGGGCCTGAACTCAGCTGACATGCTGAAAGCTCTGTGCTACCCTAGAGTCAAGGTTGGAAATGAGATGGTGACCAAAGGTCAAACCGTCCCACAGGTATCACATATAAGTTAGCACTACACAACAACAATAAAATTAATGTATAATGAATGAATAAAAATTCAGTCAACAAGTGTTTTCTGATGACTTTCTAATGTCTGCCAGGTCAACAATTCTGTCATGGCTCTGTGCAAGTCTATCTATGAGAAAATGTTTTTGTGGATGGTCGTCCGCATCAATGAGATGCTGGACACAAAGCAGGCAAGATCCTACTACATTGGAGTGTTGGACATCGCTGGATTTGAGATCTTTGATGTACGTTTAACACTATGGTACAACAATAGCATTACTACTGTGTGCTCAGATTTATAATAGTTTACCTGTGGTTTGTAGTTTAACACCTTGGAGCAACTTTGCATCAACTTCACCAACGAGAAACTGCAACAGTTTTTCAACCACACCATGTTTGTCTTGGAGCAAGAGGAATATAAGAAAGAGGGTATTGAATGGGAGTTCATTGACTTTGGTATGGACTTAGCTGCCTGCATTGAGCTTATTGAGAAGGTAACCCATGACTAATGTGAAATTAAATAATTGTAAACAAAATAAATGAGTAGTTGATAACATATGTTATTACTTCACAGCCAATGGGCATCTTCTCCATCCTTGAAGAGGAGTGCATGTTCCCAAAGCCTCTGACACAACCTTCAAGAACAAGCTGCATGATCAGCATCTTGGAAAGTCCAAGGCTTTTGAGAAACCAAAGCCTGGTAAGGGCAAGGCTGAAGCTCACTTCTCTCTGGTCCACTACGCCGGTACAGTAGACTACAATGTCACTGGCTGGCTGGACAAGAACAAGGACCCCCTGAACGACTCAGTTGTTCAGCTCTACCAGAAGGCTGGAAACAAACTGATGACCACACTGTATTCAGCTAGTGCTGCTGCAGCTGAGGGTAAAAAAAAACTCTCTGGCGGGTGAAGTCACAAATGTTTAATGAAAAACAAACCTAAACAAATGACAGAATACAATGTCTTCTACAGAGGCTGCTGCTGCCGGCAAGAAGGGGGGCAAGAAGAAGGGTGGTTCCTTCCAGACTGTGTCTGCCCTTTTCAGAGTAGGTTGTTTTCTTCTTGCTGTGTAAAACCACATTTTAAAATAGTGCCATTACATAATATCTGCTGATCCACAGGAGAACTTGGGCAAGCTGATGACCAACCTGAGGAGCACTCACCCTCACTTTGTGCGCTGCTTGATTCCAAATGAAACTAAGACACCAGGTTACTTTTTTTAACTTAAGGCATGAATTTAAAGATGTACACATAGGCAATCAATGATTTTTTTTTTTAATCTCCAGGTCTTATGGAGAACTTTCTGGTCATCCACCAGCTGAGGTGTAATGGTGTACTGGAGGGCATCAGAATCTGCAGAAAGGGCTTCCCCAGCAGAGTCCTCTACGGTGACTTCAAGCAGAGGTGGATATTTATTATGTCTTTCTTTTGTATTATAACCATTATAAGTACAATTAAAAAAATACTTTAAAGATAGTTATCTTATTTATTAAATGTCCAAAGATTTGGCATGACAAATCTGTGATCTGTAATTTGGCCTGGATATGATGGTCTGCTAAAATTTTGCAGCTTTAATAAATTTAACAATAAAAAAATATTTCCCAACCTAGATACAAAGTATTAAATGCTGCTGTCATTCCCGAGGGACATTTTATGGACAACAAGAAAGCTTCAGAGAAACTTCTGGGCTCCATTGATGTGGACCACACTCAATATATGTTTGGACACACAAAGGTACATAAAATGTGGTTTGTTAATCCATGTTGTAAGTCTGGCAGTTCTGATGTATATCAGTGTCATTTTTGTTTGGTTGGTGTTCTACCAGGTGTTCTTTAAAGCTGGTCTGCTGGGTATCCTGGAGGAGTTGAGAGACGAGAAACTCGCCTCACTTGTCTGCATGCTTCAAGCTCTCGCCAGAGGATATGTCATGAGGACGGAGTTTGTTAAGATGATGCAGAGAAGGTACAATTAAAAAAAATGCCACATATTGACAACTTAGACTCAAACAATGATGCATTTGTGTAAACGTATGCAGAGAATCTATCTACACCATCCAGTACAACATCCGCGCCTTCACTGCTGTGAAAGACTGGCCATGGATGAGTCTGTACTTCAAGATCAAGCCTCTGCTTCAGAGTGCAGAGACTGAGAAAGAACTGCAGAATATGAAAGAGAACTATGAGAAGATGAAGACTGACCTGGCCACTGCTCTGGCAAAGAAGAAAGAGCTGGAAGAGAAAATGATTGCTGTGCTGCGAGAAAAAAATGACTTGCAGTTGCAAGTAGCTTCGGTCAGTGAATAATTAAGGACAACATTAGATAAGAATGAAAAAATGAATTCCATTATAAATCTCTGTCTATGTATGTGTTATAGGAAGTTGACAACCTATCTGATGCTGAGGAAAGGTGTGAGGGGCTCATTAAAAGCAAAATACAACTTGAAGCCAAACTCAAAGAGACGAGTGAGAGACTGGAGGATGAGGAGGAAATCAACGGTGAGCTGACTGCGAAGAAGAGGAAGCTGGAGGATGAATGCTCTGAGCTGAAAAAAGACATTGACGACTTGGAGCTCACCTTGGCCAAAGTGGAGAAAGAGAAACATGCCACTGAGAACAAGGTTTGTTTGATTGTTCAGTCAATAATATTCCCATTCATAACAAATAAAATGTTTCAGAGTAGATGCTACTGAACTAATAAAACTTTCTTTTTTTATTTTGTTTTAAATCTTTTTTTTTTCAATTTTTTCAAATGCTTTCAAATTTTATACAAACTTGAAAACAAATTCACCCACAGAAAAAAGGACACACCAAACAAACAAACAACACAAGTCCGACCCTTCCCTGTCACTGCCTCACAGCTGCTCTCTCTGCCAGCACAAGGAATCATGTTACTTATTAAAGTAAACTGATTTAGAAGCAGATGCAAGGACAAGGGCCAATTTGAAGTACCATTAGCCCACTCACAGGACGGCTGTCTGACTAGCAAGCTCCTTTAACAAAAAAAACACCTAATACCCTGGCTTCCAAACTATACTGACTATCGACACAAACTGATACTCCAGGATGCTACTCTAAAAGAAAATAACTGCAGCATCTCAAAAAAGGCATGGTTGCATCAGGCCAGCCAGGTCTAGAATAAAACTCAAGTATCAGCAATAACCCAACTTAAGCCATATAAGAGATAGTGATAGAACATTAGAGCAGTAACGCTGTCTGCATACACAATTCTAATAAAAGTCTTGTGCACATTAAGGGTGTAAATAAAGGATACATTGTCAAGAGTAAACCAAATCCAAATTTAAAACCAGACAGAAGATGGCGTTAGAGCGTTACAATAATGCTGTCTGTCCTGAGTCTTCTAAGAGTCCTGTGCACACTCAAAAAAAAAAAAAACAAAGGATAGAAACTCAAAAATAAGCAATAACTAAATTCAAAGCTGGACAGTGAAAGGCACTTGGGCATTATAATAACAGTCAGACGTGTTATAACGTAAGAACCAGTAGTAGTTTGTGTTGTTACGTGATCACGTCTGTATATTAGGCCAGCGCCATAGCAGAACGGCAGCATCTGCATTCAGGACTTAATAAACAGTTCCTCATGAAATCAAAAGATATAACTAAACATTGCACTGAAGGTTTCTCCTCTTAAGAGCTGGTAGGCCTAGGATGTTCGCCGATCAGTTTCTAAGCCAAGCCAAGGTTGAAACAGTAGGGGCGGTGGATGATTTAGGCGGAGGACAGGGCCCATGTCATTGAATATTAGGCTGGAACTAGGATCTTTTTTCTCTGTAGTTTTATTACCGTTGGGTGACATTTTGGTAGATGGGCACTGCTTGGCTTGGACTCAAAGGGAGAGAACATCTTTGAGACAGAAAGTGAATAGGCCAAATGAGAGTTTAAGAACTAAATGTTGGAAATAGTAAAGATCCCTCAGGAGCTTAAACAGAGTAGTTCCTGACTCGAGGTCAGCTGGAAACAGGTCTCTATTAACTTTCCAATAAAAAAAGCAGATCATTTTGATTTAAACTGCTATTGTCAATATGCAATATCTCTGTAATAATATAAAGTAGCAGAATTTGTGATTGTTTGATAATTTTTTTAGAGAATTTGATAACAAGAAAACCTTTTTTTCACTCATAGTTGGTGGTTGAGTGAAACCATTTATTGTAAAAAAACAATGTTTTCTCTTTTTAAATCATAATGACAAAAAGTACTCAAATGACCCGGATCAAAGGTTTACATACCCTGGTGATTTTGGCCTGATAACATGCACAAGTTGACTCAAACAGGTTTGAATGGCTACTAAAGGTAACCATCCTCACCAGTGATCTGTTTGCTTGTAATCATTGTGTTTGTATGATTTTGATTGGACACCTGACAGACCCTTGAATCTTTCATCCAGTTCTGCACTGATGTTTGTGTATACTAAGTAAGTCATGGTAAAAGCAAAAGAAGTGTCAAAGGTTCCCTTCTCGAGGGAACTCAACACTGCGTCGTGAAACGACTCTTTGGGGAACGCCCTCAGCGTGACGGCCCTGAAGCGTGAATGAAACTTAGACCAATCTTGATTGGTACTACGTCACGACGTAGTGAGTGCCGGCCTACCCGGAAGTATAAAGGGACGCCGTATCACGCCCACGCCAGCTTTTCGCTCTTCAGCAAATGCCCTGTGTGTGAAAGAGAGACTTGTTTGAAAAACTTTGAAAGAAAAGTATGGCGGAACATTCTAAGAAGTGTGTGTACCCCTGCCCTCGTTTTATCACGGGTAGGGACACGCACTCGTTGTGTTTGATCTGCCTGGGAGCGCGGCACGCGCGGTCAGCTCTCGAGGGAGCTGCCTGCCAGCACTGTCAAACAGCCCTCTGCAGAGGGCTGTGCTCCCGCCTGGCCGTGTTGAGGCCGGTCGGGCTCGCGTTCCCCGCAGATCAGGTCCCACGGCCGCCGAGGCGGCTTAGATCGTGGGGATCGCAGCTGGAGCCAGTTGATGAGATTGGGACTGCTGAGGCTTTTTCCCAATCATCATTAGACGGCTTTGATGACCTTCCTCCCCATGCAGGAGCCCGCGAAGCGGCTTCTCCTGCACGAGGAGAGGGTGCAATGCTTGAGCTGTCCGCGTCTGAGGATGTGGACGTGATCAGCATTGAGGCGGGTGACGTGAAGGCTCATTCGTCACCTCACGTGCCCGCTTATGAGGAGCCCATTGCCGTTGTGACTCGTGCGGGTAAAAGGTGGCCAGGTTAAACATTATCTGGCCGTCAAAACGGCAGGAAGCGACAGTAGCTAAAAATAGACTATATAGCGTTTCCTGCAGCGCAGAGCACGACCTAAACATCGGGGTTTGCCATTTTTTCAACCCGTGGTGTAAAAGAGCTTACACCACGGGTTGTGTGGCCTGTTCCATGACTTACGCAACGAGTTGTGTGGGTCATGGAGTAGGCCACACTTCTCGCCAATGACATTGGGACTGCTGAGGCTTTTTCTCAACCATCATGGGAGAGCTCTGTGGCCCTTCCTCCCCGTGCAGGAGCCCACTAAGCGGCTGCTCCTGCACGGGGAGGTGTTCCGATGTTTGAGCTGTCTACATCTGAGGGTGTGGACGTGCTCAGCATTGCGGCGGATGACGTGGTAGGATGCCGCGGGTGGAGGAGGCAGTTACCTCTCTCCCGGTGCGGGCCTTCTTTAAAACCCCGGCGCTGCCCACCAGGCCGTGTAGAGTTCAGCAGGAAGGGGACCTGAGGGTCGTCCTTCAGGCTAGGAAGGCGGTGGGGAGGAGGTCCTAGCTTTGGTAGGACCTCTGAGGGCTGTCCCCTCCGGGGAGAGGCCGTTTTTCTCTGCAGAGTCCCTTGGACACCGATGTAGTAATTCCGCCGTCTATGACGCCTCGGGCCACATCTGTTTTCCAGCTTACGCAAGCTGCCTCGTCCACCCCGAGGGGTTTCGGGCAGACAGCGATGGCGTATGCGTACCAAAAATCGTACACTCTCTGCCGGGCAACCGGTTCAGGGGCTCGAGAACGGTCTTCATAAGATACCCGAGGTCAGCCTCGAGAGCCTGATTCCCGTGGCAGATTTTTTCAGGGCGTGGCAACACATGTCGAATGCATCGCCATGGTCCTGCGCACTGTAGGAAAGGGGTACAGACTGCAGTTGGGCCACAGCCCACCAAGATTAAGTGGGGTGGTTCGGACTGCAGTGGTTCTGGATCGGGCTCGGGGTATGGAACAGGAAGTACACTCCCTGCTGGTAAAGGAGGCCATAGAACGGGTTCCTCCGCCAGAAAGGGAGTCGGGGTTCTACAGCCGGTACTTTATAGTTCCTAATAAAGAACGGTCTTCAAAAGATACCCGAGGTCAGCCTCGAGAGGCTGATTCCCGTGGCAGACTTTTTCCGGGCGTGGCAACACATGTCGAAGGCATCGCCATAGGTCCTGCGCACTGTAGAAAAGGGGTACAGACTGCAGTTTGGCCACAGCCCACCAAGATTAAGTGGGGTGGTTCGGACTGCAGTGGTTCTGGATCGGGCTCGGGTTATGGAACAGGAAGTACACTCCCTGCTGGTAAAGGAGGCCATTGAACGGGTTCCTCCGCCAGAAAGGGAGTCGGTGTTCTACAGCCGGTACTTTATAGTTCCTAATAAAGGACGGAGGTTCGCGTCCAATTTTAGATCTAAGGTATTTGAACCAGTCTCTGAGGAGGTTCAGGTTCAAGATGATAACGATAACTATTATCGTGAATCAAAATCGGTCCGAGGATAGATCTGAAGGACGCATACTTCCATATTCCTATAAGTCCTTCTCACAGGAAGTTCCTG
Source organism: Perccottus glenii (assembly GCA_024416835.2). Lineage (NCBI taxonomy): Eukaryota > Metazoa > Chordata > Actinopteri > Gobiiformes > Odontobutidae > Perccottus > Perccottus glenii. The sequence continues at coordinate 2,527,793 of JALDQB020000023.1, read as the reverse complement.
AGGTTCGCTTTCGGGGACGAAGAGTTCCAATATCGGGTGCTTCCATTCGGCCTAGTGCTCTCCCCTCGCACATTCACCAAGTGCATGGATGCGGTTCTGGTTCCACTGCGACTCCAGGGCATCCGCGTACTGAATTATATCGACGACTGGCTCATTTTGGCCCAGTCTCGAGAGAGGGCAGTCCGGCCCGAGTAGGGTTCTCAGACATCATAGCACTGCTGGCAGGTCTTCCATGGCAGATCCCTTTGAGGAGGGACCTGCTGTCCCAGGCAGGGGGCACAATACTGCATCCCCAGCCCGGGCTGGGGAAACTGTGGGTCTGCCCTCTGAGGGGGATCAGTACCTAGAGGCTGGCCTGTCGGCAGGGGTAGTGGAAACCGTACTCAGTTCCAGGGCTCCCTCCACGGGAAGGTTGTACGGCTTAAAGTGGAATGTCTTTTCCACTTGGTGCAGGGAGAGTGAAGTGGACCCAGTTAACTGCCCATTGGCTTCGGTCCTGGAGTTCCTCCAAGAGCGCTTCACTGCGGGGCTTACCCCGTCCACTCTTAACGTGGCTGCCATTGTGGCGTTCCACGCTCCGGTAAGTGAGGGGCCTCTGGGGAGGCACCCATTGGTCATACGTTTCCTCCGTGGCACCCGGAGGCTGAGGCCTGCAACGCGCCTCAAAGTGGCGCTGCTCATGGCTATCACCTCACTTAAAAGGGTGGGGGACCTCCAGGCACTGGCTATAACGCCAACTTGCCTGGAGTTTGCCCACGGTGGGGTTAAGGCCATTTTACGTCCGAGGCCAGGCTATGTGCCTAAGGTGCCATCTAAAGTGGCACGGCCGACGGTATTGCAGGCGTTTCATCCTCCACCTCATGTGTCGGCCGAAGAGGGGAGACTTCATCTGCTCTGCCCCGGCAGGGCATTGCGAATCTATATACAGAAGTCTTCGCTGTAGAGGAAGTCAGAACAACTGTTAGTGTGTTTCGGATCTCCTAGGAGAGGTCGGCCAGCGACCAAGCAGACGATCAGTAATTGGATCGTCCAGGCTATTGCCTTGGCTTATCAGGTGCGCGGATTGCGTTCACCTTTGGCCTTAAGGGCGCATTCCATTAGGGGCATGGCCTCTTCTCGGGCCCTTCAAATGGGGGTCCCGCTTCAGGAGATCGGTGAGGCAGCCGACTGGGCTACTCCACACACTTTCATTAGGTTCTATAGTTCTCCCTGCGACGCCTGGCGCTAGGGTGCTCTCGTCCTAAGTGTGCCTGAATATCCAGGTTCACACTAGGGCGGGCATGGGTCGTTGTGGCATAGTGGGTATTCGTTCCCCAAAGTGTCATTTCACGACGCAGTGTTGAGTTCCCTCGAGAAGGGAGCGTCTCGGGTTATGTATATAACCCTTGTTCCCTGAGAGGGAACGAGACACTGCGTCGCTCCGCCACGCCTACCCTGCCTGAGAGCGATTTGCTTCATCGCGAAGGGCTGGCGTGGGCGTGATACGGCGTCCCTTTATACTTCCGGGTAGGCCGGCACTCACTACGTCGTGACGTAGTACCAATCAAGATTGGTCTAAGTTACATTCATGCTTCAGGGCCGTCACGTTGAGGGCGTTCCCCAAAGGGTCGTTTCTCGACGCAGTGTCTCGTTCCCTCTCAGGGAACAAGGGTTATATACATAACCCGATTTGCGTTAAAGGGTTGAACTGTATAATTCAGGAAAGGGATATAAAAAGATATCCAGGGACTTGAGAATGACAAATCAGCAGTTTTCAAACTAATTAAAAAGTGGAAAATGAGGGATTCTGTTGAAACCAAACAAAGGTCAGGTAGACCAACAAAAGGTTTAGCCAGAACTGCCAGGAAAATTGTTTGGGATGCAGAGAAAAATCCACAAATAACACGGTCATACACGACATAAATGCACGGTCGAGAAAGACATTACTACGTAAATGCTGTGAAGCATCCTGCTTACAATATGCCCAACAGCACAGAGACAAGCCTCAAAACATCTGGAACAAAGTCATTTGGAGTCATGAGACCAAAATTGAATTTTTTGGCCACAACCATAAACTTTACATTTGGAGAGGAGTCAACAAGGCCTATAATGAAAAGTGCACTATTCCTACTGTGAAAACTGAGGTGGGTCGCTGATGTTTTGGGGATGTGTAAGCTACAAAGGCACAGGAAACCTGGTAAAAAATGATAAATGCAGCATGTTATCAAAAGAATGGGCATCTTTATCATCTGAGAAAATAAAGAGCCTCATCCACAACTACCACAAAAGACTTCAAGCTGCCAATAATGTTAAAAGTGGTAATACACAGTATTAAGAGCTTAAGATCATGGTCATTCGGGTAGTTTCTGTTGTCATCATGATATAAAAACAGTAAGCACGGTTGTTTGACTTCACCGAACCACTAACTATGAGTGAAAAAAAGGTTTTTGTGCTATCATTCATATTCTATAAATTCATAAAATGGTCAAAGAAAATCACAAATTCTTCCAAATTCTTCCTGAGCAAAACTGTGAAAGGTGGACAATTCCATCAGTTTATTGTGAGCTAAAAGAAATAAGAGATGTGGTCTTTTTTAGGTGAAAAACCTGACAGAGGAGATGACATCTCAAGATGAGTCTATTGCCAAACTGACCAAAGAGAAGAAAGCCCTCCAAGAGGCCCACCAGCAAACTCTGGATGACCTTCAGGCAGAGGAAGACAAAGTCAACAGTCTGACCAAAGCCAAGACCAAGCTGGAACAGCAAGTGGACGATGTGAGGAAACCTTGTTTTTTATTGATAATGATAACTGTTGTTTAAAAGTCCACAAAATGTGTCTTATTGGGATAACCTATTGAAAACTGTCCTTTGGTAGCTTGAGGGATCTCTGGAGCAAGAAAAGAAACTCCGCATGGACCTTGAGAGAGCCAAGAGGAAGCTGGAGGGAGACCTGAAACTGGCCCAAGAATCCATCATGGATTTGGAGAATGAAAAGCAGCAATCTGATGAGAAAATCAAAAAGTATACTTACAAAACTTTTAGAATCGCACTTTATGAATGGTGTTATGTTATTGATAGATATTGTTATACAATTTTGGAAATTTGTATATGAAAAATGAAACCGTCATAAAACAAATATGTTGAAATTTTTTTAGGAAAGACTTTGAGATCAGTCAGTTCCTCAGCAAGATTGAGGATGAACAGTCCCTTGGTGCTCAACTTCAGAAGAAGATCAAGGAACTCCAGGTAAATACCTTTACAGTTACATTTGGTATAAAAAAATAACACAAAAAAAATAAAGCGGTATGTTTTCCTGTTGCTCTGATGTAGGCTCGTATTGAGGAGTTGGAGGAGGAGATTGAGGCTGAGAGAGCAGCTCGTGCAAAGGTGGAGAAGCAGAGAGCTGATCTCTCCAGGGAGCTGGAGGAGATCAGTGAGAGGCTGGAGGAAGCTGGTGGAGCCACATCCACCCAGATTGAGCTGAACAAGAAACGTGAGGCTGAGTTCCAGAAGCTGCGTCGTGATCTTGAAGAGTCCACCCTGCAGCATGAGGCAACCGCTGCAGCTCTTCGCAAGAAGCAAGCTGACAGTGTTGCTGAGCTGGGAGAGCAGATCGACAACCTCCAGCGGGTCAAACAGAAGCTGGAGAAAGAGAAGAGCGAGTACAAAATGGAGATCGATGACCTCTCCAGCAACATGGAAGCTGTGGCTAAAGCAAAGGTAAGAAACTGTTTCCATAGATTTTGGGTTACATGCTCCAACAATATTATCTGAACAAGTAGGCTAAAACTGAAGCTAACTGCCATGTCTTCTCACCTCATAAATATTGTCTCTTTTCTGCGTTTTATAGGGCAACTTAGAAAAAATGTGCAGGACTCTTGAGGACCAGTTTAGTGAACTCAAGGCCAAAAATGATGAGAATGTTCGCCAGCTCAATGATATTAATACTCAGAGAGCTAGATTGCAGACAGAGAATGGTATGGCACCAAAACCTAAAGCATATTACTTGTTAGTCCTGGGATCTTTGACACTAAATGATTAATTAATCTATTACAGGTGAGTTTGCTCGTCAGATTGAGGAGAAGGAAGCTCTGGTTTCCCAGCTGACCAGGGGCAAACAGGCTTTTACTCAGCAGATTGAAGAGCTGAAGAGACACTTTGAGGAAGAAGTCAAGGTAAGAAAAATGTATTTTCTGAAATTTAAAATTTTTACTTTCATGTGGTTTGTTGACTGAATACTATATACTGAATGTTGATTTGAACAGGCCAAGAACGCCCTGGCTCATGCTGTCCAGTCTGCCCGTCATGACTGTGATCTGCTCAGAGAACAGTTTGAGGAGGAGCAGGAGGCCAAGGCTGAGCTGCAGAGAGGAATGTCCAAAGCCAACAGTGAAGTGGCTCAGTGGAGAAGCAAATATGAGACTGATGCTATTCAGCGCACAGAGGAACTGGAGGAGTCCAAGTAAATAAAATTATTCATTTTTTGTTTGAATTTTATGCAAGGTGATTGTATGTGTTTATTCTGTATTTGTGTTTCCTTCTCTCTTTCCTTAACCACAGGAAAAGCTTGCCCAGCGTCTGCAGGAGGCTGAGGAATCCATTCAGGCTGTGAACTCAAAGTGTGCCTCTTTGGAGAAGACCAAACAGAGGCTGCAAGGTGAGGTGGAGGACCTCATGATTGATGTGGAGAGAGCTAATGCTCTGGCTGCCAATCTGGACAAGAAGCAGAGAAACTTTGACAAAGTAAACAGCAATGATAATGACAGCCAATCATATCTCTATCATATACATTTTTTACTCAAAGCACATATTCTCAGGTCCTGGCAGAGTGGAAGCAGAAGTATGAGGAGGGTCAGGCTGAACTGGAGGGAGCCCAGAAGGAGGCTCGTTCTTTGAGCACTGAGCTCTTTAAGATGAAGAACTCTTATGAGGAGGCTCTGGATCACCTGGAGACCATGAAGAGAGAGAACAAGAACCTGCAGCGTGAGTCATTCCTCTCACATTAATAAATATAGGGAAAACATAAATACAGCTAGTTGATTATAATATTAATAAATCCCCATTTTGTTTTTCTTCAGAGGAGATCTCAGATTTGACTGAACAGATCGGTGAGACTGGAAAGAGCATCCATGAGCTGGAGAAAGCCAAGAAGACTGTTGAGACAGAGAAGGTTGAGATACAGACAGCATTGGAGGAAGCTGAGGTATCGCTAAATCATTTAAGTTATAATTTTTTATTCAACACTAAATAATTATTTATTGACGGTATTTGATATTTTGTGTAACCTATTCAAAAGGGCACACTGGAGCATGAGGAGGCCAAGATTCTCCGTGTTCAACTGGAGCTCAACCAAATCAAAGGTGAGGTTGACAGGAAGCTGGCAGAGAAGGACGAGGAGATGGATCAGATCAAGAGGAACAGCCAGAGGATCATTGACTCCATGCAGAGCACTCTTGATTCTGAGGTCAGGAGCAGGAATGATGCTCTGAGAATCAAAAAGAAGATGGAGGGAGACCTGAATGAGATGGAGATTCAGCTGAGTTATGCCAACAGACAGGCTGCTGAGGCCCAGAAACAACTGAGGAATGTCCAGGGCCAGCTCAAGGTGATTTAATCAAGTCATTCAAACAAAAGTAGGATCAAAGTTTGTACTAAAGAGTATACGAGTGAAATTATGTTATCTTTGCTGTTACCAGGATGCCCAACTGCACCTTGACGATGCCATCAGAGGACATGAAGATATGAAGGAGCAGGTTGCTATGGTGGAGCGCAGAAATGGCCTGATGCTGTCTGAGATTGAGGAGCTGAGAGCTGCTCTGGAACAGACAGACAGAGCACGCAAGGTGGCTGAGCAGGAGTTGGTGGACGCTAGTGAGCGTGTTGGACTGCTTCACTCTCAGGTTTGGATTTAGATTATTCTACTAACACGTGAGAGGAATAGCAAAATAAATAAAAACCATCTATCTAAGTATGTTTCTCTTGGTCACACAGAACACCAATCTTCTGCACACCAAGAAGAAGCTGGAGGCTGATCTGGTCCAGGTTCAGGGTGAAGTGGATGATATAATTCAAGAAGCAAGAAATGCTGAAGAGAAAGCCAAAAAGGCCATCACTGATGTGCGTTGATGACTTTAAATTCACAAGTGTTTAGCATTTGTTTATGTAAGAAAAATAAAATCACACTCTTAAACATTTCAGGCTGCCATGATGGCTGAGGAGCTGAAGAAGGAGCAGGACACAAGCTCTCATCTTGAGAGGATGAAGAAGAACCTGGAGGTCACTGTCAAGGATCTGCAGCACCGTCTGGATGAGGCTGAAAACCTCGCCATGAAGGGCGGCAAGAAGCAACTCCAGAAACTGGAGTCCAGGGTGTGTGCCTTTGCTGAAGTGTTTGTAACATACTGTGGAAAACATTTTAAACCAACGTATTTAAATGTCTTTTTTAAAGGTGCGTGAGCTTGAAGCAGAAGTTGAAGCTGAGCAGAAACGTGGAGCTGCTGCAATTAAAGGAGTCCGCAAGTATGAGAGGAGAGTCAAGGAGCTGACCTATCAGGTATTTTTCTTTTTTTTGTAGAACACACCTTAGAAACTGTGAGTGTTAAATGGACTCCTGAGAATGCTAATTTTTTGGAAATATGTTGTGAGATTTTTTTTTTTGTTAACATAAACTGTTGCTTCAGACCTACATATATCACTGATGTTCTTGATCTTACTTTGATCACAGACTGAGGAGGACAAGAAGAATGTGGCCAGACTCCAGGATCTGGTGGACAAGCTGCAGCTTAAAGTCAAAGCTTACAAGAGACAAGCTGAGGAGGCTGTAAGTTAATGAAAATGCAATGCAGCACATTTTTGAAACATTAACATTTTACAAATAACTAATAATACATTACTTCTTAAAAGGAGGAGCAGGCAAACACTCACATGTCCAGACTCAGAAAGGTTCAAAATGAACTGGAGGAAGCTCAGGAGCGTGCTGACATCGCTGAGTCTCAGGTCAACAAGATTAGAGTCAAGAGCCGTGATGCTGGGAAGGTGATCATTTAATAAAATATTCTGATGTTTTATGTGTCCATACACTAAAGATGAAGCAAGCATTTGACATTTTTTTTCTTTTTTCAGTCAGTCAACAGTGCTGAATAAAGAGCAACAACATTTTTACCTTGCTGATGGAATTCATAAAATATGAAAGTACTGGCATTGTTTCAAAATAAAAAAAAATTCAACATTTATTTTGCCATTTCTTCACTCCAATTAGAATACGTTTTTAATCCAAGCCCTATTTACTACTAAACAGCCCACTACAAGTTCAGTTTAAATAGAATTACTTTACTTTTTCTGAGAATAAATAGGTTTACAAGGCTCTATACAAGAAAAAAACATTTATGATTTTGATAGCTTCAAGTGTCATTATGTATTGTGATACGTCCCATAACTAGCCTTAAGATTTATTTTTTCAATAAAATTGAAAAAAATTAAATGTTGAATTGATTTTTAAAAGCAAAAAACTTTATTTAAAAAGAATATGTATTTCTTTAGTTAGAGTTCACGTTAGTGAATGCAGCATGTTTTACTTTACATCCGGGGTCTTCAACATTTTTCTCTAGGGACAATCTCTAAGCAGTATTTGGAGAAAGGCGGGACTTTGCCTTAACTGCTAAATGTCTATTGACAGGCAGCTAGACTGTTGCTTTGAGAGAACCCTGCCACAGTTGCGGGACACCAGTGCAATACATGCAGCCCAGGCAAGGCAAGGCAATTTAATTTTTATAGCACAATTTATACACCGGGTTATTCAAAGTGCGTTATAGAAAAAAATATATATATATATCTTATTTAAAATAAATAGAAAAGATTTGTAAACATAAAAAATCAAAAGACCAAGAGTGCAGATAAAACACTTTGAGATGTCTTTACTGAATGTAGGTGGAGCTATAGAGGAAGGTTTTTAACTTCCCCTTAAAATATTCAAGTTAAATATTCAATGTTAAAGTTGAGGCTGTTCCAGATTTTTGCTGCATGAAACTTAAACGCTGCTTCAACCTGTTTAGTTCTTACTCTGGGCACAAGCAGAAGGCCTTTCCCAGATGTTCTCAGAATCTGAAAAGGTTCATATTTTTATTTTTATTTATTTGATTGGGACAGTGCATGTTAATAAACATACATGAGACACAACCACATGAATGTAAAGATGCCAGATTGTAGCCGAAGGCTAATTTCCATCCGTTGTCCCAACATTCTCACAAGGTTCATAAGAAACTAGCATGTCAGAAATACTGTATATGGTTCTACTTTGTGTGTGCTCCGCCCACTTACGGGCTTTGCTAGTAGTTAATTCTCTGGGACCAGCCAGCCCTCTGAGACAGATCAAAGCACTCGCCGCACCAACAATACCAATGCACTGCATTTTCAACAAGGTTCAATTCATTAAATATGCAATACAGTCCACATGGCATAAAACAACACTGCAGCCATCTAGGAGACACTTGGTTATCAAAGTCACAAATGACATCCGACTGAACACAGTAAAGTCTCTGTCTTTCTGTTGGCATAAATGCAGCATTTGATACAGTGGACCATGGAATCTTGTCACAAATATTAGAGGAATGGATAGGTATCTCTGGAACTGCCCTTAAAGGGTTTCAGTCCTATCTTGAAGACAGGAGAGTATTTTGTTTCGGTTGGTAACTGTGTATTAGACCAAATAACCCTGACATGTGGGGTTCCACAGTGGTCTATTATTCAATCTTTACCTTCTCCCTTTGGGCCAGTTAATACGCAGCTATGGGGTATCCTACCATAATTATGCGGATGATACTCTCATCATGAAGAACAAGGAACACACCAGGCAGGTCCGAGATACTGTTGTGGAGAAGTTTAAAGCCGGATTTGGATACAAAAAGATTTCCCAAGCTTTAAACATCCCAAGGAGCACTGTGCAAGCGATAATATTGAAATGGAAGGAGTATCAGACCACTGCAAATCTACCAAGACCTGGCCGTCCCTCTAAACTTTCAGCTCATACAAGGAGAAGACTGCTCAGAGATGCAGCCAAGAGGCCCATGATCACTCTGGATGAATTGCAGAGATCTACAGCTGAGGTGGGAGACTCTGTCCATAGGACAACAATCAGTCTGCACAAATCTGGCCTTTATGGAAGAGTGGCAAGAAGAAAGCCATTTCTTAAAGAGATCCATAAAACGCGTCGTTTAAAGTTTGCCACAAGCCACCTGGGAGACACACCAAACATGTGGAAGAAGGTGCTCTGGTCAGATGAAACCAAAATCGAACTTTTTTTTATAGTTTAGGGTTATGGTTTAGGTGGATGGAGGCTTTAACTTAGTTTTAAGAAGGCTAATGTAAATAGATTATTCCATGTGGGTTTTAGTGGTATGATCCAATTAGCAAAGAAGGTATTTAAAGGCGCCTTGTTTAATCATTGTGGGGTTTCTTCTTTGGCCGGTTGTGCTGCTGCTGGAGAAACCCTGGAGCTATAACCGCTATTGCATACGACCCTGTATTTTGTACCAATGGAAAATAAAAAAAATTAAAAGTTTTGGCCCATGCCTCTGTCTGACATTTATCTTCGCACTACTCCAACCGTTAATGGCCAGCCACAGGCCAAAGGTTAGGACTTTAAGGGTATCAGGTTGACCAGCAGCACAACAACTCTGCACCTTAATGGAGCAGTGGCACTAACCACTCTGCACCTGAATGGAGCAGTGGCACTAACGACTCTCCTGAGCCTTAACGACTCTCACATCAGGAGTCATACTTCCCTTTCAGAGCCAACGACTGAGACCAGAACAGCTGGTTCTTCAGGTTTGGTTTCAGGGGAAACTCCTTCCTCTAGAGAAATAAACTCAGCTCTCCTACCAGTTGATCTCAGAATTAATAAAGTCTCTTGGAATTAGAGACGAAACGTCTTCAACTTGAGCTTCTCCACCACCACATCCCCTCCAGAGCACTACGGTCAGCTGACCTGGTGTGTCAAGATGGCGCCTGTGTTCGGCATTGCCTCTGCTCCCTCTGTGTTATCAAATGTAATTTTGGATTTTGTAGTGCTGTTTGTTGCTTTGTCAGCCCTTACAACAAGTAGCTGTGTCTCAGCTACTTTTAAATATGATCGACACACTTTGTTCCGAATCAATGAGCAGATGAAAGACTTTTGTGTTACCTGGGCCAGGTACGCGGAGTTTTTCCCTCCAGTTTTTGAGTGCTCCACGTCATCACCGGAGTACCTGTTGCTAGCTAAGCCCCGGCAAGAGAAGCGGGGATCGAGGGCTGGAGTCGGGGCCAGGCTGAGGAAACACCGTGGGCAACTACCATGTCCGAGCGGCTCCGGATCTGTCTGGGACGGAGGAGGAGGACTCGCACTCGTGTACCGGGACTGTTTCTGCTGCAGGTTGATGAACTCAGACTCTTTTGACTCCTTTGAGATGCAGATGACTAAGGTTGGCAACAATGACTCATTTTATTGCATTTTAATTTACCGACCTCCTGGTCCTGGTCGCTTGTTTTTAGAGGAATTCTCTGAATTTTTATCTTCAATTATCAAACTTGAAAATGTTCTGATACTCGGGGATTTTAACCTCCATATCGATGATGCTTCGTGTAATCTGGCATCTGAGTTTTTAACACTCACTGAAGCATTTCATTTTAAACAGCATGTCTCTGGTCCTACACATACAAAAGGCTACACTTTGGACCTTGTTTTCTCTTTAGGCCTGAACATTGACCATTTGAGTGTTACAGACATTAATGTGACAGACCACTGTTGTATATTTTTTAACTTGTCTTCCAATGTGGACTATCTTCCTTCCAAACCGATGTCACAAAGACGCATCATCATAAATGGATCCACAGCGGAGAAATTTTCAGTTATTTGAACCCAGTGTTTTTGATGGCTGTAGTGAGCCTGAATCTTTTATGCAGTCTTTTATTAACCACTGTCTGTCTGTTTTAAATAAGGTTGCTCCGCTAAAAACTAAACACACCTTCCCTAAAAATCCCTGCCCTTGGATAAATGAGGAAATCTTATCTTGCAGGAGAAACTGTCGTAAAATAGAACGTTTGTGGAAATGCACAAGTTTGGAAGTCCACAGACTGCACCTGAAGGACCTCATCATGTCACTAAATGATAAAATAAAACAGGCCAGATCTGCCTATTTCTCTAATCTTGTTGTTCTGAACAAGAAAAATCCTAAAGTCCTGTTTGACACAATATCAAGAATTGTCTCTCCTTCAGCTCCTCATGTACCAGTCCACTCAAAGTCTGACTGCAACAGGTTTTTACATTCCTTTGTGAATAAGGTACATGATATAAGAGCCTCTATAAACCCATCATCTGTAAACACATCTTGGGGTTTATCTCCTCAGTGCTCTTGGTCCACCTTCTCACCTGTCACTGAAGAGGATATTAAGGGTCTACTAAAAAAGGTGAAACCATCATCAAGCCCTCTAGATGTAATGCCAACTTCACTGCTTTTAAATGTATTTGATTTAGTTGGTCCACATGTTGTTAAACTGATCATCCTTTCTCTTTTAACTGGTTCTGTGCCCAGCTCTTTTAAACAAGCGGTCGTCAGTCCCATTCTGAAAAAGCCCAATTTGGATTCTTTTGAACCAAACAACTACAGGCCGATCTCTAAATTGCCTTTTTTTATCTAAAATCCTGGAGAGAGTGGTGGCGGAGCAGCTGACTGCGTTTCTTAATGAAAATAATTTTATAGATAAATTTCAGTCAGGCTTCCGAAAATGTCATTCAACTGAGACTGCCCTGCTGAAGATATCAAGTGACATTATGATGGCGGCTGACTCTGGGCAGTACTCTGTCTTGATCCTACTGGATTTATCATCTGCTTTTGATACTCTGGACCATAATGTATTGTTAAAGCGTCTACAATATGAAACGGGTTTCTCTGGATCAATTTTAAAGTGGTTTTCCTCCTACCTGAGTGACAGATCATTTTGTGTTTCTATTAACAATATTCTGTCTGAAATGACCCCTCTGTCATATGGAGTTCCTCAAGGCTCAGTGCTAGGTCCTCTTTTGTTTTTATTGTACATTTGCCCTCTTGGTGAAATAATTCATGGTTTTAAAAATGTGTCTTATCACTTTTATGCTGATGACATTCAGTTGTACTGTTCTTTTAAAGACTCTGAGTTTCATAAACTTACTGATTTGTTGGACTGCTTGTCTTGCATAAAGAACTGGGTATACAATAACTACCTACAGCTGAATACAAAAAAGACTGAAACTTTAATCTTTGCACCAGATCAAAAAATACCTGAAATCAAACAACACCTTGGTTCCCTGGGTTCTTCCGTCCAGTCGAGCCTCAGAAACCTTGGTGTTCTGTTTGACCAATCTATGTCTCTGGACAGTCATTCTAGACAGTTGGTCAAACATTTCTAAATTGAGAGTGTTTTTGTCTAAAGCTGACTTGGAGATGATTATTCATGCTTTTATTTCTTCTCGTCTTGATTATTGTAATTCTCTTTTTACTTGTTTTAACAAATTGTCTGTAAGTCGGCTACAAATGGTGCAAAATGCTGCAGCCAGGCTTTTAACTGGAACCAACTGAAGGGCTCACATTTCCCCGGTTTTATCCTCATTACATTGGCTTCCAGTCAAATTCAGAATTGATTTTAAAATTTTAGTCTTGACTTTTAGAGCTCTGCATGGACAGGTACCCCAGTACATCACTGACCTGCTGACCCCTTACTCCTACTCCCGCGCTCTTCGGTCTTCTGGTCAAAACCTTCTAACGGTCCCCAAAACCCGTTTTAAAACTCGGGCAGACCGGGCTTTCCAAGCAGTCGCCCCCAGACTCTGGAACGCCCTGCCTCTGTCACTGCGAGTGGACGCTTCTGTTGATTCTTTTAAAAAGCAGCTGAAGACACTTTTATTTAAACAAGCTTTTAGTTGATTGGGCTTTTTATGTTTTTATGTTTAATATTTTGTGGTTTTAATTTTTATTCTCATAGTTTTATTGTTCTTTTATTGCACTTTGTAAAGCACTTTGTGATTTATATCTGTGAAAGGTGCTATATAAATAAAATTTACTTACTTACTTACTGAAAACTGAGTCCAGATGCTTTTACAGAAAAGATGGCGCCGCTGTGTCCGGCCGCCGTCCAGGTCGCTCCGCTTAGATTGTGTTCTTATTTACTTTTTTACCTACTTTTGCTTTCTCTTTTTACACATATTACCTCTGCACTGATTTCACACGAAAAGGTAATACTTTTGGACATTGGACAACGCTTCACTGACCTGTTTCACGACACTTTATCCTCTAACTCGTCGTGGCCACCTGAGATTCTCCGGGGCGCCGGGGTAAACAATGGTCACCTGAATAGCCACCCAAGGCGTCGGAACAAGAAACACCGCGGGAGACGGGCTGGGATTCGCAACAGACTGAGGAAAAGAGCACACAGCCCTCCTCTACCGAGCATTTTGCTCGCCAATGTCCAGTCTCTGGAGAATAAGATGGATGATCTTAGAGCCAGGATAAACTTCCAACGGGACATTAGGGACTGTAACATCCTTTGTTTGTCTGAAACGTGGCTCACGCCCTGGGTCCCGGACGCTGCTGCGCCGTCTGAAAACTTCTCTGTTTTACGGATGGACAGGACAGCCGAGGCCGGCAAATCCAAGGGTGGGGAGTTTGTTTCATGATTAACAAGAAATGGTGTGACCCCAGGAATATCTCCACTCTGTCGCGCTCCTGCTCGCCTCATCTGGAACACCTATCCATTATCTGCCGCCCATCCTATCTGCCTCGGGAGTTTTCATCGATCATCATAACTGCTGTTTACATCCCTCCACAAGCAGACACTGGCTTGGCTTTGTCGGAGCTTCACGATGCGCTCAGCGGCAACATCAACAAACATCCCGGCGCTGCTACTATCATCGCTGGGGACTTTAACAAAGCCAAACTCAGGAAAGTCATGCCTAATTTTTATCAACACGTATCCTGTCCAACCAGAGGACCAAATACACTGGATCATTGCTACACTCAGTTTAAGAATGCCTACAAAGCTCGCTCACTACCGGCTTTCGCAAATCGGACCATGCCGCCATTTTCCTTACACCGGAATATAAACAACGGCTCGTTCAAGAACCTCCGGTGCAGAGGGTGGTGACGCGTTGGTCCGCCCAATCAGAAGCAACGTTACAGGCGGCTCGATGGCGTAGACTGGGTCATGTTTCGCGCAAGCTCATTGGACGTCAGCGAGTTCACGGATGTAGCGCTAAGCTTTGTAAACACGCTGGCCGAACAAGCTACGGACAAAATAACTATACGCTCCTTCTCTAATCAGAAACCGTGGGTGGACAGATCAATCCGTGCAGCAATAAACAAACGCACTGCTGCTTACAACGCCGGCCTTCTGTCGGGAAACGCGAGTACAAAGCATCGTGCTATGCTCTCCGACACGCAGTAAGTGCCGCAAAACACAGACACAGGGAAGCGCATTGAGTCACATTTCCAGCTAAATGACTCCCGGCATGTGGCAAGGACTAAGGACCATCTGTGACTTTGGAAATAAATCCTCTACAGTGGTGAGAGCAGATCCGTCGCTGGCTGACGAGCTTAACACTTTCTCGGCCGCTTCAAAGCAATCAAAGCAGTGTGAGTCTGCCGATCAGCGCGTCAGGAAGCAGCCGTCAGAGCAGCGATCATCATGCCATCACCGTGACGGAGGACGAGGTTCGAAAGGCACTAAAACGAGTGAATGTAAGGAAAGCAGCTGGACCTGATGGGATTTCTGGCCGTGTTCTGCGGTCCTGCGCTGATCAGCTCGCTGGTTTGTTTACATCCATTTTTAATGAGTCTCTTGCCACATCGGTGGTTCCCACCCCATTCAAAAATCGACCATCATCCCTGTACCAAAAACAATAAACCCTCTTGTCTAAATGACTATCGTCCAGTTGCCCTCACATCAATAGTCATGAAGGTCTTTGAGGACTGGTTAAAAACGTCATCTGCTCCTCCATCCCGGATACTTTGGACCCCCTTCAGTTTGCTTATCGCCCTAACAGATCCACAGATGATGCCATCTCTCACATCCTGTACTCTTCTCTCACACACATTGACAGCAATAACAGGAACTATGTAAGACTGCTATTTATTGACTATAGCTCAGCTTTTAATACTATAGTCCCCATTAAGCTAGCTTCCAAACTCATAGACCTCGGACTGAATCCTTCACTTTGCAACTGGATCCTTGATTTCCTCACCGGCAGACCTCAAGTGGTGAAACTAGGCCAGTACACCTCCAGCTCCATCACACTGAACGTAGGAGCCCCACAGGGCTGTGTCCTGAGTCCCCTGCTCTACTCTCTCTACACACACGACTGCGTGTCCTCGCACAGCTCCACATCCATTATCAAATTAGCTGATGATACTGTGGTTCTGGGCCTCATTCACAACAACAATGAGACCGCATACTTGGATGAAGTAGGAAATTAACATCATGGTGCCAGGACAACTGCCTCTCCTGAATGTGAGCAAAACAAAAGAACTGATTGTAGACTTCAGGAAGACAGCAGCAGCCCTACACTCCTCTTATGATAAGCGGGACCCCTGTGGAGAGGGTGAGTAGCTTCAAGTACCTTGGTGTAAACATCTCTGAGGACCTGACTTGGACTACTCACACTCAAACTCAGGTAAATAAAGCCAGGCAAAGACTGTACTATCTCGACAGCTGAGGAAATTCAGGATCTCACCAGCAATCCTGAAAACTTTCTATTCTGGAGCTATAGAAAGTATATTGACTCAATGTATCTCTGTGTGGTATGGGAACAGCTCCAGTCAAGACTGCAAAGCCCTGCAGAGAGTTGTGCGCTTAGCTGAGCGCATTTCAGGGTCTGCTCTCCTCTCTGCAGGACATCTACCACAAACGCTGCAGAAGCAGAGCTGCAAAAATCACCAAAGACTCCACCCACCCCAGTAATCATATTTTCACTCTGCTGCCATCTGGTAAGCGCTACCGTAGCCTGATGGCAAAAACTGAGAGACTTAGGAGGAGTTTTTCCCACAGGCCATCAGGCTCTTGAACTCTAAACCAGCTACCTCACATTGACACACTGACAGTGTCACTCTGTTTTGCTACAAACTGTTTTGCACATTTGCTTCCTGCACCTTCATGTGATTCTTAATATTTAAGACCACAGCTAAATGCATATATGCACACTGTACATCCCTGTACATTTTTTAATATTTTAAGTCTACAGTTTACATTCATGTACATTATTTGCGATCTAGATTTATTCCCACATTACACACTTTTTATATTTTTTAGATTTTATTCTTATATTTTTTATTGTTTACTTTTATCTCATTCTTGCATAGCTACATTTATGTATATTTTCATCTGTGTGTTTTCCTAATAATTGCACTGTCCATGGAGCGGACCTGACTCACATTTCACTGCTGGTTATATATGCTGTATATAATTTTGTACGTGACGAATAAAAAAAAAATCTTGAATCTTCAACCTTTTTTTCGTCTTTAATTTGCCGCAAATTTGACGTAGTTCTTAAATCTGAAGACTGTCAAACTGTTGCTAATATACTGGATTTAATATTGTTTTGTGAAATTAAACAACCAACTTAAACAGTTGGTATCCCCAGAGCTACCAGTAAAAAAAAAAAAAGTATTATTTTAGAGCACAGTTGTTTTCACATTTTTTTTTGTTGTGTTTTTATTGCAATCATTATACTCTGATTATACACTTACACTTATACTGAAGCCCAAAGTTGGCTTGTAATTTTTTGTGGGTTTTATCCCTTAGCAGGGACAGAGTTTGTTGTCTGCCATCTAAGGGGGGGGCGGCAGTAGCTTAGTGCGTAGAGCGGCCGTCCTTCGACTAGCGGGTGGGCGGTTTGATCCCCGCCCGAAACATCCCAAAATATCATAACATCCCGCTCTCCCACACAGTTCATACCGTCATTGCCTCTAGTGGTCAGCTGTAACACTGGTAAAGCAATTTTAGTGCCTACTAGGTGGAAAAGAGCTATATAAATAAAATAAAAATAATAAGTTTATGTATTTAAGATAATGCAAGAACAAAATCTGTAATGGTAATAGGGTCAAAGCTATAAGATTCCGGGAGTTAACATTTCATTCTGAATTTCCTCTAAGCCTTTTCTCTAAAACATGTTGTGAAACATTCTGGGGCCTTAAATTAGGAATGCCGAGGTCTTAAAATTCAACTTGGACAATTGTGCAGAAACCCTGATGATTAATCTTCAGAACCAAACAAGTAATAGAAACACTCACACTGAAACTAGACATCCTATATTTAATTAAACACATGAATCTGATTTTAGAAAAACTTATTTCCACTAATTAACAGCTTGTTCAATTTGTTAACTTGTTTGTACCATTTATTTGCAAAATCTAATGTATGTCTTTAAATGAGAACAGAATGTCGTGTGGAAAAATGCATTGTTCCATGCGTTGTTCATTTTCAATTGACTGAAAACATTGACAGCACATGTGAAAAGTATAGTGTGAAAATATGATTTGTAATGTAAATTAGAATAGCATTTGAGTAATGCACATGAATACCTCAAACAAGAATTGAAAGACTCTTGGCTAGTTACAAAAAGTGTTTACAAGCTGTGATACTTGCCAAAGGGGGCAGTACAAGGTATTAACTTTGCAGGGTGCCCAAACCTTTGCAGACACCATTTTTTTGTTTTCTGTTATTTTGAAAGTGTAAATGATGGAAATAAAATCTAACTTTTTCTGACTTATTATAAGGATGTCTAATCTGTCATTTGATGCCTTTTGGAGATTTTCCCATCTTTTCTTGGCGTCTTTATGTACATTATTAAAAAAATTTACCTGGGGTGCCCAAACTTTCGTTCCCCACTGTATAAAAGTGTCAATTTACACCAAGGATGCCAGTGTTGCATTACAAGATTCGTAGTGCAACGCAGCACTGTTTAAAAGAACTTCCGGTTCACACAAAACAAAGAATGTAAAAATGAATATTGAAATCTGAAGCCCATTTTTCAAATCTCCTATTTTTGATTTGGGCAACAAATCAAAAACAATAAAAACAAGCTGTTATTTGTTTTTTGTTTTGAATTCAAAATTATTATAATTTTTTTTTTAAACGACTTACATTTTGCCTTTTACATTTTTAGTACTCTCAATTGAAAATTAATTGAACAAATGATACATGGACCGTAAGGCATTATAAAATTTTCTCTCAATTTTGTCTAATCACAAAATAGTGAGTGAGGTTCCGAACAAATAAATGTAGTCTTAAAAACATATTTCCAGTCAATATTATACAGTTTAAGTGTTACTAGTCACAGCAGAGACATCTGGCGGGACCCAATACAAATCTTGCGGTATTGGGTGGGATTAACGCAGGCTCGGACGAGATATTTAAGAATATTGCTCAGCTTTCTCAAGTAGTCCCATGTGTAAGTGATCTGTTTTGAGAGCATCTCTACAATAAAGATAGTAAATATGAGGTTGCAGATCCCAACTATTTCTTCCAGCACAGAAGGCTGTAGCATAAGACAAAACTGAAAATACAGTGGCATGAAAAAGTATCTGAAGCCTTTGGAATTTCTCACATTTCTGCATAATTTGATTTGATCTTTGTCCAAATGACACAAATGTCTGCGTTAACTAAAATCACCCAAACATTTATACGTTTTCATATTTTTAATGAGGATAACATGCAAACAATGACAGAAGGGGGAGGAATAAGTAACTGAACCTTGGGTCTAAGGACCCAAGGTCTAAGGACCCAAGGTTCAGTTTGAGAGCTAAGGACCCAAGGTTCAGTTTGAGAGCAATTAATACCAATTTTTACCAAACAATTTAAGTCATGGGTGTGTCCAATCACTGTGGAGTGGCTTAAAGCTGCCCTGCTCACTTTAAAACACACACCTGGTAAGAATTGTGTCTTGATGAGAAGCATTGTCTGATGTGCACCATGGCTCGCTCAAAAGTGCTCTCAGAAGACCTGCGATCAAGAATTGTTGATTTGTATAAAGCCGGGAAAGGTTACAAAACAATCTCTAAAAGTCTGGATGTTCATCAATCCACAGTTAGAGAAATTGTCTTCAAAGAGAGTTTGGCACTGTTGCTTCTTTCCCAAGGAGTCTGCTAACATAGTCACATAACACAGTCGTGCCCACCATACAAATCAGGAAGTTTCCCAACCAGAAGCCCTGGATAAACAGTCAGGTACGTCACATGCTGCGTGCTCGCTCTCTTGCATTTAGATCAGGCAATGAGAACGAGTACAAAGCTGCGAAGTATGGACTGAGAAGAGCCATCACAGCGGCCAAGAGGCAGTACAGAGACAAGCTGGACAGCTTCTACTCTACTGCTGATTCAGGGCGGATGTGGCAAGGCCTGCAGCACATCACAGACTACAGGACAACCACCAACAACATCGCATCAACAGACAGCCTGCCGGATGAACTCAACAACTTCTACGCCCGCTTTGAGGCTCCCAGCAACACTGCAGAGAGGGAGCTCACACACACCTGGTTCACCCAACCCCCCTCCCCTCCACCAACCATCTCAACAACACAGGTACACAGAGCTCTGAGGAAGATCAACCCCCGCAAAGCAGCAGGACCAGACAACATTCCTGGGCGGGCCCTCAGAGCATGTGCCAACGAGCTGGTTGATGTTTTCGCCTCCATCTTCAACCTCTCCCTCAGCCAGCGCATTGTACCTTCATGCTTCAAGACCACGACCATCGTCCCCCTGCCCAAGAAGAACCCACCCACCTGCCTGAATGACTACAGGCCAGTGGCGCTCACTCCAATCATTATGAAGTGTTTCGAGAGAGTGGTGCTGGCCCACATTCAGAGCAGCATACCGGACACCATTGACCCCCTGCAGTATGCCTACCGGCCCAACAGGTCCACCTCGGATACAATCGCTACTGCCGTCCACTATTCCCTCTCACACCTGGATAACAAGGACTCATACCTACGGATACTTTTCATAGATTACAGCTCCGCCTTCAACACGGTCATCCCACACAAACTCACCCACAAACTGTCCACACTTGGTTTGCACCCCACCCTCTGTGACTGGCTCCTAGATTTCCTGACTGGCAGTCTGTCAGGATTGGTAATAGGACTTCAGCCAGCACCATCACAAACATTGGTACTCCACAGGGCTGTGTACTCAGCCCCATCCTCTACACCCTGTACACCTACGACTGTGTCGCCTCTCACAAGGACAACATCATCCTGAAGTTTGCTGACGACACCGCAGTGATAGGACGCATCGCTGGCGGTGACGAGGCAGTCTGGTGTCATGGTGTGAAGACAACAACCTCACCCTCAACACGGACAAGACAAAGGAGATGATAGTGGACATGAGGACGCCTCAGCCACTATTCATCCGGGAGCTTGAAGTGGAGAGGGTGAGCAACTTCAAATACTTGGGTGTTCACATCAATGAGGACCTCACTTGGACACCTCACATCACGCAGCTGGTCAAGAAGGCTCAACAGCGGCTGTATTTTCTGAGGAGGCTGAGGAAGTTTGGCATGTCGCCCAAGATCCTCAGCAACTTCTACAGCTGCACCATTGAGAGTGTCCTGACCAGCTGCATCACTGTGTGGTACGGCAGCACTTCTGTCATGGACATACGCCTGCAGAGAGTGGTGAAGACTGCGCAGAAGATCACCAGGACTCCACTGCCCTCTCTGCAGAGCATCTACCACCGCAGAGTCCACAGAAGAGCTGCTTCCATTCTCAAAGACCCCTCCCACCCCCAACATGGTCTGTTCACACTTCTACCCTCAGGACGGAGGTACAGAAGTGTGAAATGCAGGACTTCCAGAATGAAGAACTCATTCTTTCCCTCTGCCATAAGACTCCTAAACAGCAGATAGGAGTCTACAATCACAATCACAACATTACATGAACAATTGTTTACTTACTGCACTACCTCACTTTACACTATCACAACTGCACTACCTCACTTTACTACTTTACTCTTTTGCCCTTTTATTTTATTTTTATATATTTGCTCTTTTATTACTTGTATATTTATCTTATTTTTATTTTTACTTACTTGTGTGACATTTTACTGTGGACGGCAAAGTAAGAATTTCATTGTACAGGGAAACATGCTTTCTGTCTGTACACATGACAATAAACACTTTGAATTGAATTGAATTGAAAGACTTACAGAAATTACTGGCACAGTCCAATATCTCTGTGCATACATCGACTATATGTAAAACACTGGCCAAGAATGGTGTTCAGGGGAGGACTCCACGGAGGAATCCACTGCTGTCTAAAAAAAACATTGCTGCACGTTTAACGTTCGCAAAAAGGCACCTGGACAGTCGACAGAACTTCTGGCAAAATATTTTGTGGACTGATGAAACGAAAGTTGAACTGTTTGGAAGGAACACACAACATCATGTGTGGGGGAAAAATGGAACAGCTCACCAACATCAACACATCATCCCCACCGTGAAGCAGGTGGAGGGAGCATCCTCGTTTGGGGCTGTTTTGCTGCCTCAGGGCCGGAACAGCTTGCAATCATTAATGGAAAAATTAATTCAAAGGTTTATCAGGATGTATTGCAAGAAAAGCTGAGGCCGTATGTCAGACAATTAAAGCTGAAAAGAGTATTGATGCTGCAACTAGACCCAAAACACAGAAGTAAATCAACTTCAAAATGGTTTCAGAAGAACAAAATACACGTTCTGGAATGGCCAAGTCAAAGTCTTGATTTGAACCCCATTGAGATGCTGTGGCATGACCTCAAGACAGCGATTCATGCCAGACTTCCCAAGAATCTGACTGAACTGTAGCAGTTTTGTAAAGAGGAATGGACCAATGATCCTGACTGATGTCCCAGGCTGATCTGCAACTACAGATTGAGTTATTGCTGCCAAAGGGGCGGCAACCAGATTGTTAGCCGGGGCCTCATCAGCGGCTGGAGGTCCGTAAGATACCACGAGCAATGAGACACTGGAAGCACGGAGTTGGCATAGACCACTGTTTTTCTTTTATTTTCTTTCTTTTTCAATAAATATTTCAAAGTGCTAGGTGCATTGTACAAAAGTGCAGTGGAGGAAGTAGGAGCTCAGTCCTCTCCAGCAGTCTCCCTCTAATGATAATTTGAGGCGCCTTAAATATGTTCCCAACTAACTGGGTAAGACCCAACCCAACCCCACAGGTACATACATTAACATAAGCTTGGCCTAAACCATGTTAATGTCCTCCAAACAAATAAACCGAACCATAAACCATATTTACAACCCAAAATTCACAAACTCTAAAACCAAACACCTATACTTCTTTAAAACCTATAAACCATAAACCACTGTTTCACTTCTCCTCTCTCCATTCCCCTACCTTGGTCTGGCCCGGAACCTTTTTAATGTTGGCTGTTCCCCCGGGGACTCTTTTGGCCAGACACCTGGACACAAGGAACAGAGCGATGAGTAAAACCAATGCACAACACCAAACAACTTTTAAAACACACTCCACCCCAACACTTCTCCCCAACCACACAATTATACACATCTATTGCACATTTTGTTCTAATTGTTCGTTCTCTCCGCAGACTGGCAGCCATCCTCCAAAGCGCAGGTCCACAGGTGAAACTATAAAACAATCAATAAATTATTTCTTAAACCAATCGTGTGCAATGTCCTTATTTATGTGCAACTTGGCGTTTGTTTAAAGTGCTGTGTGCTATAAAAAGTTTCTGTAACGAACTGTCTGTTCGTTACATTTCCCCCCCCTTCTCTTTGAGGCGACGCCTCTCACTCCTCAGCCATCCGGGATAAACAATCCGCCACCACATTAGACTTCCCGGGCCTGTAGCGGACTGTAAAGTCATATGGCTGCAGGGCTAGGTACCATCCGGCGATGCGGGTGTTGGCATCTCTCATTCGGTGTAGCCACTGGAGGGCACGATGATCGGTCTCAAGTCGAAAGTGGCGTCCCAGCAGGTAGTACCTCAGAGAATCGACGCCCACTTGACTGCCAAACACTCCTTCTCCACCGTAGAGTACCTGGTCTCCCGGTCCAGCAGCCTCCGACTCAGGAACACTACCGGTCGCTGATACCCATCCTTCTCCTGCAGAAGGACTGCTCCTAGTCCAACCTTCGAGGCATCAGTCTGCAAGATGAAGGGTTTATTGAAATCAGGGCTGTGGAGAACTGGTCGTACAGATTGCTCCTTTTAGGTCCTCAAAGGCCTTCTCACACTCTTCCGTCCAACGCACTTTTTTGGGTGCTGCGTTTTTTGTAAGCTCATTCAGCACTCTGCTTCTGTCTGCAAATTGGGGCACAAACTTCCTGTACCACCCCACCAAGCCAATAAACCCCCTCACCTTCCTCTTCGTAGTAGGGACAGGGAAGGAGCGGATAGCCTCTATCTTTTCCACCTGGGGCTTTATCCTCCCAAAGCCAATGGTAAACCCAAGGTACTCCACTTCCCGATGGGCTAAAGCACACTTTCTGGGGTTGATCGTCAGACCAGCTGTCTTTATTCTTTTCAGCACTTCCTGGAGGTGCTGAAGGTGTTGTTCCCATGATCGACTGAAGACCACCACATCATCCAAGTAGGCTGCGGCAAAGTCTGAGACATCCCTCAGTAGATGGTCCATCAGCCTTTGAAAGGTGGCTGGTGCCCCCTGCAGGCAATGGCATTACTCCTAAACTGGTACATACCAAAAGGAGTCTTGAATGCCGTCAGCTCCCTCGCCTCTGGAGCCAGGGCCAACTGCCAGTAGCCTTTACTGAGGTCCAGGGTGGTAATGTAGGCTGCTCCTCCCACTCTCTCCAACAAGTCATCTATTCGGGGCATTGGATAGGGGTCAAAGTTCGAGATGGTATTCAGATATCTAAAATCAATGCAAAAGCGCAAAGAACCATCCTTCTTGGGTACCAGGACCACCGGGCTACACCATTCACTGCTTGACACCTCAATAATGCCCAGTTCTAGCATTAGCTGAATCTCTTTTTTCAGAACTGGCACCAGGCGCTCCGGAATTCGGTAGCTCCTTTGCTGGACGGGAGCATCTTCCTTTAGGTGGATCCTGTGCTGTACCAGCGATGTGAAGCCTGGGGTCTCCTGAAACAGATCAAGATCAAGAAGAGGTCTAACGGCTTCCTGTTGAGAGGGAGAGAGATGTGAGATATTAATACTCGCTGGCTGGTTGGGGCTGGTTGGAAAAAATTTCTCCACCACTTCTTCATCCTCAACAGCTCTAACCAAGAGTTGCTGTGACGGCTCCTGGCGAACCTGAAACTCCTTTAGCAGATTTATGTGAAATACCTGGTACTTTTTCTTTCTTTCAGGCATGTGCAGTTCATATGTGACTTTACTTGTTTGTTTCGTCACCTCGTATGGCCCGTGCCATTTTGCTAGCAATTTGTTGTCACTGCTTGGTAACAGCAAAAGTACCTTCTGGCCTGGGGTAAAAACTCTGTCCTTTGCCTTCTGGTCATACCAGCTTCTCTGGTACTGCTGAGCTGAAATGGTGAAAAGCCTGTCGATGCCTGCGGAACCTCTCTATATGCAAAGAGGAGATATGGCAGCCACTGGTCCCAATCAGTACCTGTGGTGGAGACAAACTTTCACGGCATGCCCTTCAAGGTCCTGTTATATCTCTCTACCAGCCCGTCCGTTTGAGGGTGATATGGCGTAGTCCTGATTCCTTTTACCCCCAACAGCTGGTAGACCTGTCTCAACATTTTAGACATAAAGTTAGTGCCACAATCCGTTAATATTTCTTTTGCTACCCCCACCCGTGAAAAGAGCTGTAATAAGCAATTAGCCACCTGTTTTGCTTTAATTGAGCGCAGGGGGAAAGCTTCTGGGTACCGGGTAGCATAGTCACAAATGACCAGAATATAACGATTCCCTGCTGAGCTCCTTTCCAAAGGCCCCACAATATCCATGCCAATTCTTTCAAATGGGGTTCCAATTATTGGTAGCGGTTGCAACTTGCCTGCGCCACTCCTTTGCATGCGGTTAGCTGACATTTTTCACAGGAACTACAAAATTTTGAGACTTGCACATATATGCCTGGCCACACAAACCGACTGCCAATTCTTCTAAGTGTTTTCTGAAAGGCCATGTGCCCTGCCCACGGAATGGAGTGACCCAGCTCCATAACTTTGTTTCTAAACTGTTGTGGTAGGGCTAACGCCTCCATTTTGTCTTTTACCTGATACAAAATGCCATTTCTCACTACATACCTGGCTTCCTCCAGACAGCTGACCTTCCCCGTTTTAACCCCCTCCTGTGCCGTCACCTTCTCAAACCAAGGCTTTAAGGTGGGGTCTTCTTTTTGTAACGCTCCTATGTCTGGGGAATGTCAAACTCCACTGGACTGAGGGTTTTGGTAGCTCTTCTTCCCCTTTCTGAGAGCCTGCAAATTTCTCCCTCCTTCTCTGGGCTTTTGGCTTTTTATTCCTTACTGGCTGAACTTCCCACTCCTCATCACAGAACGGCAGCTCCTCCAACATGCCCCTCGCCCTTTGGGCTCTAGTTAGGACATTACACGGTTTAATAAGTTCATCTGACGCCTTTCCAGGTTCCACGAGACAGTCCGCTCCTTGTTCTTCTGTTACATTCCTCTCTGTCTGTGCTATCAAATCCAGGAGAGTAGGCACATCATTCCCCAGAATGACTGCCATCGGTAAGTTTTCAGCTACCGCCATGGTCAACAAGTACGTCTGACCTCCCACTGTCAAGTATACTTCAGCTGTTGGATAAGTATGTTCATCCCCATGTATGCATTTTAATGGTGTTTTGTCACTAGACCACCTCTCTTTTGGAACCAAACTGGATTGCACTACAGACTGAAAGCAACCAGAGTCCAACAATGCCTCCGCTCGTTGACCATTCACTAGCACTGGTGTTATGAGTCCTCTTCTCGCCACAGTCTGTCCTGACATCGGCCTAGGCACTGAACACAGTAACGAGTGTTTTGATTTTAATGCTGGACAAAAATGCTGTGTATGACCCAAATTGTTACAGTTATAGCATCTCACATCTTGCATTTGTGGTCTAGAGGAGGGTCTTTTAGCTGGGCGTGAATGGTGGACTGTCGCTGGTCTACTGCTGTTCATACTAGTCTGGCTAGGACCATAACCTTGTTCAGCCACAAAAGACTTACTCGTCTGAGTGTAGCGAGGTTCCTGGTTGAAGCTGGAGGCTCTGGTCCCCTTCCGCGCTGATGTAAAGACCTCCGCCAGGCGGGCTGCATCCTCTGCTGTGATGGCGTCATGCTCCTTGATCCATACCTCCAGTTCCGGGCTGACCATTCGGAGAAACTGCTCCAAGAGTGAGTTTCTCACAGATGTCTTTTACCGTAGATTTGTCAGGCTTCACCCACCGTTCAAACAAGTCTTTAAGGCGAACAGAGTTCCCGCGGTGTCTCGTCCGGCTCAATTCTGAGGGCCCTGAAGCGGCGGCGGTAAGTTTCAGCCGTTATTTCATATTTGGCTAAGATGGCTTCCTTCACCTTCTCAAAGTCTTCTGAATCTCTGATATCCATCAACACAAACGCACTGCGTGCTTTTCCGGTCAGCAGCGGTACTAAGCGGACTGCCCATTCCTCATATGGCCACCGACAGACTTGAGCCATTCTCTCAAAGGTAGTCAGGAAGTGTTCTATGTCATCGTCAGAGGCTAATGGAAGAAGCTTGGGTTCCCTCTGCGGCCTGTATCTGTGGACTGGGCCCGTCTCTTCAGATTCCTCCCCGTCGCCATCATTGTCACCTGGTGGTTGTACTGGTCTTTGTTCTTGTTGCTCGGACTGTATAGTCATTACCTGCTGCTGGATGTGCTGGAATTGCTGCTGCATGGATTTCCAGCGCTGCTCCTGTAGAGACCTGTCTTTCTCCAATTTTTTGTCTCTAGTGGCCTGGGTCTCAATAAGTGACTTCACCCAGCCTGCCAGTTCCTCCACTTTATCTCTTGGCCCATCACTTGCCTTGGCCCCCTGGTGGTCAGTCGACGCCACTCCATCATCTGGTTCATCAGGTGACTTCCTTCCCGTCCTGGTCATCATGTTTCTCGTGTACTCCCTGTGGCGTGGCAGCACTTCTGGCACCAAATGTTAGCCGGGGCCTCATCAGCGGCTGGAGGTCCGTAAGATACCACGAGCAATGAGACACTGGAAGCACGGAGTTGGCATAGACCACTGTTTTTCTTTTATTTTCTTTCTTTTTCAATAAATATTTCAAAGTGCTAGGTGCATTGTACAAAAGTGCAGTGGAGGAAGTAGGAGCTCAGTCCTCTCCAGCAGTCTCCCTCTAATGATAATTTGAGGCGCCTTAAATATGTTCCCAACTAACTGGGTAAGACCCAACCCAACCCCACAGGTACATACATTAACATAAGCTTGGCCTAAACCATGTTAATGTCCTCCAAACAAATAAACCGAACCATAAACCATATTTACAACCCAAAACGATTCACAAACTCTAAAACCAAACACCTATACTTCTTTAAAACCTATAAACCATAAACCACTGTTTCACTTCTCCCCTCTCCATTCCCTGCCTTGGTCTGGCCCGAACCTTTTAATGTTGGCTGTTCCCCCGGGGACTCTTTTGGCCAGACACCTGGACACAAGGAACAGAGCGGTGAGTAAAACCAATGCACAACACCAAACAACTATTAAAACACACTCCACCCCAACACTTCTCCCCAACCACACAATTATACACATCTATTGCACATTTTGTTCTAATTGTTCGTTCTCTCCGCAGACTGGCAGCCATCCTCCAAAGCGCAGGTCCACAGGTGAAACTATAAAACAATCAATAAATTATTTCTTAAACCAATCGTGTGCAATGTCCTTATTTATGTGCAACTTGGCGTTTGTTTAAAGTGCTGTGTGCTATAAAAAGTTTCTGTAACGAACTGTCTGTTCGTTACACAGATATTAAATGTGATGGTTCAGTTACTTATTCCTCCCCCGTCTGTCATTGTTTGCATGTTATCCTCATTAAAATATAATAACCTATAAAGGTTTGGGTGGTTTTAGTTAAAGCAGACACTGTGTAAGGACAGACTGAGGACTCAAACGTTCAAAGACAGTGAACGTAAGTGTTTCTTTAATAAAGAAACTAGACAGAGACACAGCTGGAGAGCTGAACTGAGGACTGGGGTCGAGCCCCGAACTGGGTCAAAGCCGGAGAGCTGACCGAGGGCTGGAACTGTGCCGGAAACCAAGGCCGAGCTGGAGAGCTGGGCCAAGGGCTGGAGTCAAGCCGGGAACTGGGACTAAGCCGGAGAGCTGGACCGAGTGTTGGAACTGAGCCGAGGACCGAGACCGAGCCGGAGAGCTGGACCGAGGGCTGAAACTGAGCCGAGGACCGAGCCGGAGAGTTGGAATTGAGCAGGTAAGTGGTCCACGGATCAGGAAACAAGAAAGGCGAGCAAACTACAAAGACGTTCTAAGGCAGGATGTTAACACAAGGCATGCTGAACCATCTGGCAGAGAAGAGGTGGACAGGAGAGGTTTAAATACCTCACTGATGGCAATAGGCTGCAGGTGCTTGCACTGTAAGAAATGACCGTGAAATTGACATAAAAACTCTGTAAAACCCCTACAGAAATGTATTGTAAACCCCAAAACATAGTTTTTTAAAAAAACACAGTTAACTTTTGTAAGTTATTAAACAGAATATTTTGGTTTTTTTACAACAACAATATGTGATTATAATCAAATTTATTTGTTAAAACTACAAACATTGGTATAAAAAACAGAAAAAAACTGTAATATCCTTAACAAAATATTTTTTGTTAATTCGACATGCAAATATTGTGAAAACTACAGTTTTAGTCAGTTGTTTTTATGAATACAAGTACGTAAGTCACTTTACAAGTTTATGCTGTACTTTAACACGATTGAGGAAACGATGCAAATTGAGATAACAAAAATGTTTTCATACATTTTTTATGCCTATTGCCAATTATAATAACTATTTATAATTATAATAACATTGTTTTTTTAAATAAAACATTTATGCTATTTGTAGCATATTGTAGAGTGTGTGTATAAGATATTAAAAATATAGCAATATGCATAGTAATATTTTTTAGTCCTAATCCTTGTATGCCTTATATTTATTAGTCTTTACACTTTAATGTAATACTTAATAATAGTAAAAATAAGTAAACAACCAAACAGTGTCTTTACTAACATTGCTTTATTAATTTGTAGCCTACTGTCTATGTGAGTATGTGAGGAAATAAAAATTATTGATGTCTGTGCAAAGTAACACTTTAGGTCAGTCCTAACCATGATACTTGTATGATTTATGTTTCTTTTAGTCTTTAAATTTGAACGTAATACTTACCCTACTGGTTTTCTATATATATGTAAAAAATATTATAACAGGCTAAACAGTCCCTAACAGTCCCTCCTCGAACTAAATACCTATACTGTACTTCTCATTGTGTGCAATGAGTCCGAATTTGAATTTCACAGTGCGCAGTTGAAGCTTGTCTCTGATTGGATAATGACGTGAGGGCGGGAAGAGCGGGAGAAGCAGTTCACGGCTACAGCTCAGCGGCAGAGTGACGTCTATAACGAGCAAGTCAGAGCGGCGCTAAAACAGAGGCACAGCAGAAATCTTCGGAGCACTTTGTCTTTTAAAGTTTTTAGGACAAATTCACGATTTTAACAGTTTTTTGGTGGATCTGCTGCCGAAAGTTTGCGGTAAGTTTCACATTCAGCTTACTTTCTTTGAGAAAATGTGTGCTAAACACACATGGCGTAAGCTAGCACAAGTTGATAAGACCAGTTGCTAGCTAGCTATATCAATGCGTGATAACTTATTTAACTGAGAAGCACAGCAAACACTTGAAATTTAAAAAATGATCATCTGTGTCATTTGTAAAAAAAGAATTGGATACATTAAGAGGCTATGTACTACATTTCAGAGTGCATAGGAATGAGCCCCGTTGTCTTTTCAAATGCCTTGGCACCAAATGTAGGCAAACGTTTACCACTTACTCAGCTTTCAAGGGTCATTTTTATCGTGTGCACAATACACCTGTACCGAGAGCTGCTCACATAGCTGTTATGGCGGATTTAAAATGTGCAGTTTCATTATGTGGCCGCCATTTTCACACGGTGAAAGAGCTAGTGTCTCACTTAAATGATCATCTTGGTGAGGGCAGGTCTGTGTCATGTCCAGTAAGTGGTTGTAACCACGTGTTTACAAAAAAATCATCATTTACTGCTCACATGTGTAGGAAGCACAAAGCATGCTCCCCAGATGGTATTGATAACATGTACAGGGAAACTCCCCCTCAGACCCCAGGTGTCATTGCCAGTACAGATGATTCAGAAAACACACATGAAGCCATGCCAACAGCTAGTTCAGCCAGTGATATGCCAGAGAATGATAGTCAGTCTTATCTGAGAAACATGTGTCTCTTTTATCTTAAACTGCAAGGACAGCTGCTTATTCCTGCCTCTACTATACAGACTATTGTTGAGGAAATGCAAAATGTGCATGAGTTAGGTCAAGCATATACAATAACTAAAGTAAGTTCCTTATTAAAAAATGATATGAACCTATCAGATGAAGCAGTCACAAAACTTTGTGACAGCATTCAAGAGTCAGATTTGTTCTCTGTCTGTCATCAGGGACAATTAAGAACAACATACTCTAGAAGTCAAACATTTACAAAAATGTTTAAATACACAGAACCCCAAAAAGTGGCATTGGGAATGGATGAAAAAATGAAACAAAAATGTGCTTACTACATACCAGTGGCAGAAACTCTGAAGAGTTTTTTACAGTCACATTTAGGGAGGAACACACACTCACAGCAGTTTGGAAATCCTGATGTAGAAGTTTTTACGGACTTATATGATGGACAAATTTTCAAATGTCACCAGTTCTTTAATAAAAACCCTGAAAGCCTCAAACTGATTTTGTACCAAGATTCATTTGAAATTGTGAATCCCCTGGGTTCTGCTAAAAAGACGCACAAAGTTCTTGCAGTCTATCTTTCATTGGCAAATTTACCCATTCATTTGCGCTCAAATACTAATATGTTTTTAGTCTTGTTGTGTGTTGAGAATGACCTTAAGCATTTTGGAGTAGCCAAAGTTTTCTCGGAGTTGTTGGCGGATCTGAAATCCTTGGAAACAGATGGAATAAATGTAGATGGAGAAACAGTAAAAGGGGGTCTTTACTGCATTGCTGGGGATAACTTGGGTTCTCATTGCATAGGTGGGTTTACAGAGAACTTCAGCTGCTCTCCATATTTTTGCAGGTATTGTGAAATCAACAGAAGTGAGTTTGTGGCTGATCCAAATATCTGTGGTCCTCCACGCACCCCAGAGACGTATGACGCGGCTGTTGCAGATCTTCAAGCTGAAAACATCCAAGGTGTCAGAGGAATAAAGGTAAACTCTATCTTTAATACCCTTGAGTCTTTTCACGTATCCCAGCCTGGACTCCCGCCTTGTTTAGGTCATGACCTGTTTTGAAGGAGTTTTGTCATATGATCTAGCACTGTACCTGAAGAACATTATAAAAAATAAAAAATGGTTTACATACTCACTCTTAAACAGGCGCATCAAACAGTTTAAGTACAAAGGATCTGATGGACTTACAAAACCATGTGCTGTCAACCCTGACAAAGCCAAGTTATCAGGACAAGCCATTCAAAACTGGAACTTTTTGAGATTGCTACCAGTTTTGATTGGCGACAAAGTGCAAAACCATGAGGATGAAGTATGGCAGTTGGCACTCCAGCTAAAAGACATTGTCGATCTTATTTGTGCTCAGAATATTTCCTTGGCACAGATCGCATATCTTGACATTTTGATCCAAGAATATTTGGAGTTTAGAAAGACGTTGTTTCCTGAAATTCAACTAAAACCCAAGCACCACTATTTGCGTCATTATTCCGCACTGCTCTTGAAATTTGGTCCATTGATTAGGTTATGACACTTAGGTTTTTGAAAGTAAACACAGTTATTTTAAAAGGTGTGCCAGACACTTAAAAAACTTTACAAACATTTGTCAAACTTTGTCAGAGCGTCATCAGATGTATCAGGCATATCTTTGCATCTGGGCATGAATGCAGTAAACTACTACAAGTGAAGGACAGCTGTGCGTTTTATCCCAACCTCTATAGTAACACTATTAAACATGCAGTCAAGGAGTTAGCCTTTTCAGAAAGCAACACAATAGTTACCACAGACATTCAGTACAAGGGCACTGCATATAAAAAAGGACAGTTTCTTGTGTACAGAAATGATGAGTGTATGGAGTTTGGGGAACTTCTACTCATCTTGATTCAAAATGACACATCTGTGTATGTTTTGATGGATATCCACAAAGGCATCTTCCTCTTGGAATACCATCTGTATTCTGTGACAAAGGACAGTCTTGGGTTACAGTGTATCAACATTAATGACCTGCCCGATTTCTATCCTTTGGTATCATACTTTCTTGATGGATACCAAGTCATTCCACTAAAACATAGTATTGTGGCAAAATAATGTCCAGTTAAAGCTCACTTCTCACTGTATATAGTTTGACATACACCGATCAGCCATAACTTTATGACACCGCTTTTTCTTCCTTGGCCATTGCAATTTGTCCCTTGTCAAAGTTGCTCAGATCCTCACGCTTCCCATTTTTCATGCTTCTAACACATCAACTTTAAGGACAACAATCACTTGCTGTCTAATTATTATGCTATTATGTTATTTTTTCTATTCTGTTTGAAGGTGGCATTTTTTCTTCAGTGCAAATATGAGTGACACAGAGCAAACCTTCCTAGATGTCGCTATCATGGAAATCCTACCACAACTAGAAGCGGTGGGCAAAAACATCCTGGAAGAGCACCTGCAGTCCATTGGAGTCGAGACATATGATGATCTACGCTTCGTAACTGAGGCTGATTTGATGACGGTGTTGAGACCTGTGCAAGCCAGAAAACTTCTTTCTGCTTGGAAAGCAAAATGTAAGTAAAACCACTACACAACTATTCAAAATCAAAAACGGACATGGACATGATGTAATATTTTACAGCGTGAATCCTAAACTTATATTTTTTGTCATTTAAAGACCACACTCCCGAGAACAGCTCACCATCATCTGTGGAAGCCTCACCTACCCAATTGCTGTCATTACTCTCTGTTTCATCCCCAAGTTCATCGTCAACCTCCTCCAGCAGCTCAGGACTTGACACACAGTGGGATGACAAGTTTGAAATTCCATGGGATAAATTTCCTGAGGAAGTGATGCAATCTTTGGAGAGGAGAAAAAGGCCAGACCCAAAACTGAGGAGGCAAATGGTCCGGATTGTTGCGATTGAGATGATGGAAAAATGCCCTCATGTAGGTAAAAAGCATTCAACTGATGTTGCAAAAAAAATGGTAGCAAAATATCCCAAATCGCTCCAAGATGTAATAGAGGGTGATATTGTTGGAACAGGCTAAAATTCCCTTGTCAAACAGTTGCAAAATAGAATTGAAAATGTGAGGCGCACTTCAACACCCAAAATAAGAAAAAGAAAACATCAATCAGGTGACTCGGACAACACAGATGAGATCCCATTAGAAGAGAGGGCAGCAATGCAGGACACTTACGGATGCATTAAATGGAATGTTAAATTTCTGCCCCTTGAAGAAACTCAAGAGAGTCAGAGGCAAAAGATGGACTCAAAGTGATCTTCCAAGACTCTGATGCCAATCCAGAGGAGGTAAAATGTTTAATGAAGTCTACATTTTACACACAACGTCAACATGTCAACCAGGGAAAAAGTATCAAATGCCTTAGAGAGGAGTGGCCGTTTTTGTTTAATGAACTTGGCATGTCGGTCCACTTTATGGAACTCACTGGTATTGACCTCAAAGAGACATTCACACGAAATTTGGATTTGAAGGGGAAAAGGCTTCTCGACTACATGACCACAGTTTGTGTCAACAAAAACAAGTTCCTTCAGAATTATTTGAGGCTTCAGAGGATGCGGGGACTGCAGAGTGGCTGCTCACATGATGTTACAGAGATGCTCCTCCTTCTGCTCAGCTACTTTGATGAGAAGGAGTTGTTCATGTTCTTCCATGTAGAAGATACATGTTTGGCAGAAGAGGTCCAAATAGAGCAAGTGCCTTTGACACCTGCTGTTATTGTCTGCGGTAAGTCTGTTCCTTAATATCCTTATTTATTTTTTAATTGCACTGTTTATAGAATTTTTCATGTGAGTGCAGCACTTATTAATATAACCTGTTAAATAATTTGTTCATAGGGCAGTCCTTCTATTCCTCAACAAGGTACATGCTGAGTCTCGATCGGAACCTTATCAACACAAACATCTCATCCTTCATTTCTGCATTGTGCCTCATGTTCGGGAGCTACTATTGTTTTAATATCCATTATCCATCTGAGCTGGCTTCAACTCTGGAGTTTCTTCAGAGGTGAGTAAATATGACTTACCCATTTCTCAGACCTGGGACTCTAATCCGGACCTCAACTAAGGCTGGGACCGGGACTCAAGCCTGAAAGTCAGACCTAGCCTAAGAGCCCGGCTCAAGCCCAGTCTTAGTCTCGGTCTGGCTCTGAGTATTGTTCGGGCTCTGATACGGAGTCAGTGAGTCTGTCTAAATGCTCAATATGCCTTTTATTCTACAGGTGTTTTTTCTCTATAAACCCAGAAAAAGGAACTAAAGTAGAGAACAAAAACTCCAAGCGTTGTCTCAATGTGAACCCTCGAGTACTCACCTTGATACAGGAACTCTCCGATCACGAATGGCGTTAAGCCTAAATATGGACTCTTTTTGTGTACTCTGTTTGACGAGGTACTTTTATTTTTCACTTTGTGAATAATGTGCATTATGGTTATTTAGGTCCAATGTAATTTTTGTTGCATTTTTGGTGCTCTGTGTAACCTTTTCTGGTAAAGCGTGTTTCATGAAGAGGTTCTTGATTTACGCAATGTTCAATTGTATGTTCATATTGAATATGTGAATGTGAATTCTTACTGTTGTTGTTGTGCGCCTGGCACTCAAACTCTGTGACAGAAGAATATCCCGAGGCTTTATATTTGAGTATTTCAACTTGGATTCAGTCATAGTAAAAAAAATTAAAAATTACATGTAGCTTTTTGCATGTTCTAAAAAAATAAATAAATAAATGCATTAAATTGTTTTATGCCATACTGTGGATCATTCCAGAAGGGGAGAGTGTCAGTTGTTGTGTGCCTGGCACAACTTTGTTAAAACAAAATGGCTGTTAAATAAATTTTCCAAAAGTGATATTTTCCTCTTGTCTTTTCTCATTGTATTTTTGAAATTTACAATACAACATAAAAATGCAGCATATTATGAATGGATTGTATGTATAATATACAGATCATCTTTATTTATATTGCTAAGTTTTACTGTTGTTTTACCATCATAAATTAGTTTTTTGATTGATCATTCACTGTAAATTTTATTTATTAATGCACAATAAGCAATTATTACATGTGAAAAATGCAGGAAATGGTCTGTATATATACAGCATAATTTTGCAAAATTAACACGTTTTTTTGTAGCTTTAACATTTTTTTAATGTCAGTCAGTTGAGTTTATTCACTGTAATTTAATTTACATATTCAATCAGTAAAGCTATTTACTGTGCTGCTGTATTTTTTACAGGAATTCTCTGGTAACCACAGCTGCCAGCGTTTTCCTGTAAAAACGACCGTTTTTTTTTTACAGTGTGGAACAGGTGGCAGTGATGAGGTGAAGAGAAGTGGAGCGGATCCCAGGGAGAAACGAGTGGATCTGACAGAACCTTTCCCTCAAGGAACGGCACCGAACGTTCCACCTGACTGACCGGGGTGTGATGTATGGAAGTCCCTAATTAACTGTGGGTCCAGAATATGGCGGGCAGGAACCCAGGAGCGTTCTTCTGAACCATACCCCTCCCAGTCCACTAGGTACTGAACGCCTAGTCCACGGCGTATAGAGCTAAGGAGCCGTCGCACAAAATATGCCGGAGCACCTCCGACAAGCTGGGCGGGAGGAGAGGGCCTGGAGGCGGGAACCAGAAGACTCTCCTGAAGGGGCTCGATCCTGGAAACATGAAATATCGGATGAATCCGCATAGACCAAGGGAGTCTCAACCTTACCGCCACTGGGTTGATGATCTTCATTATAGTGAAGGGACCAATGAATTGTGTAGCCAATTTCTTAGACTCCTGAGATGAATGTCTCTGGTGGAGATCCAGACCCGATCCTCCACCTTGTACTGTATCAGGTTTCTGATTCTGGGAACCGGGTCGGAATGACAAAACAAAATTAAACTAGGTAAAAAATTCTAATGCTCTGACTCTCGGACAAGGCGGACACTTTATCTCACTGCTCCTCCTTTTATCTGCTTCAGTGTGCTTTTGTATTGTGTTGTCTCGTCATTACTTTTCCATACAAAATTTTCCCTTATTTCTTGGATTCTACTGTCTGCTGGACTCCTAAGAACCGATAGACTGTGCTTCTGTGACAGTTTAAAGCAGGGGTCCTGAATTAAAATCAGCCGAGGTCCGCTTAGTAACTTTCCTCACCGTGAGGGGTCCGGAAAATTTAAATTAAAGGATATGTGTTTGAATATAATTCTTTAAAGTAAAGTCTTATTTATTCCACACCTACAGCCTTTTAAACAAATGGAGATGAATGTAGATAATCCACTGTTTTCTGTATTTTATCCCTTGTTTACATGAGAAGGATGTTTGAGTGTTTAGCTTTCACCAACACAGCTCACAGACAAAAGCAAAAAAAATACTAAATCAAAAGAGGCTAAAGCTCAGGACCTGGTGGTTTATTGACAACAGCCTGGAATTCTACATATAATGCCTAATACTCCTTTTAAAACATGTGTGAGAACATTTTAAATACAAAATCATCAATTCAAGCCAAAACATATTTGTTAAATAATTATGACAAAGATGCCTGTCATAATTCATCTCTTTCTATTGTCGATCCTCTGAAAACAACAGGAACAAGGGAAAAAGCACTGAGCATTTCTTTAGCATTAGCTGTTGCCAATAATTAACTGTTACTGTTTAATTTGCAGGTTCATCTTAAAACAAAATTTAGAATAGAAATATTTATTTCCTGTATTTTCCCCGTGTGGGGTAACATTTTAATTAAAATGCTTATGATTAGTTCTGTAACAGGATTTAGGATTCACACAGAAACTGACACAACTTAAGGAAGACTTAACATGTGTCACTCATCTCCAAACCCTCCTTTCACACCTTTTCTGTTTTTAATCACCCAAATGAACATGTGTTAGGTTCAAATGAACGTGAATGTTAATTACTCACGTTTGTAAATGAGGTCAAATATGCGACAAACGAGTCAACTTACAACAGAATAAAAAAGTTGACAGACAAATGTACAACTCACCACATTAGACGTCCTCACTTTCCTCTGAGCTGAGTCTTTTTAATCCTGACATGAAAACTGTCCAGTCCTGGTTCAGTTCTGGATTCATTCTCTGATTATCAAAGCAGCCGGGACTAGAGGATAAAGGGCTGTTGTTCAGCTTTGACACTGACAAGGACCTGAGGAGCTGAATAAACTAAAATAAACGTTCCCTCTCCGGCCATAACGTCAGTGAATCTTCGTTATGTTTTGCCAAGGCTCAGCTTTTAGATTAGAGTCGTTTCTAACGCATTATCAGGCTACGCTAAACATGTTGAAATTTCCCGCTGCTCTGTCCGTAACTAGTAACCTGACTGAGGACCAGCGGCGTGTAGGACGTAGCTGTCCTAGAAGTGCCGGTTCAAAAATATGTTTTACACAATGCGCTTGTAATTATGAATAATGTCTTGCGGTCCAGATCAAAGCCTCTCGGGCTCCGGATCCGGACCGCGGTCCACCTATTAAGTACCCCCGCCATAGATGCTAGAAAAGCTGCGCGGGTTAAAATAGAAACACTCCGACAAAAGTCAATAATTCTAAATAATTTATGGGTTATTGGTCCGGGTCCGGATAGAACGGCGGCTGGGTCCGGATCCGGACCGCGGTCCGCCTATTAGTGACCTCTGGTTTAAAGGATTAAATAAAGAGTCGCACAATCCGAGAAGCTGACTCGACATCTTCAGCACGGACTGTGGACATACAGAAAAGACTTTAACACCGGGAGTCAGACCTGTGAACTGCTACGCTGCACTCTTAACCCGAATTAGTTCACTTTACTCGCAAATCGCGAGGAAACCCGTTGCCTTATACCACTTTAGTTTTTACACAAGTTGAAACTAAACATGTCGAGTTGTATTAACATGGATCCCTAAGTTTAGTATTTATATTTATGACTTATTGCTACTCAACATTTAACACAATTACTGTATTTTCCTCTAATTTAATTAGCTTTTGAGTTTTTTTTTTAAATATGTTAAAAAACATAGTTTCAATTAAATAGGATGGAAAAAAAAGAAACACCTCTAAATGCTGCATGCATTTTATTTGTAAGAAAAATGGTAAAACACAGCCAATCTTATGACAAACTTAACATCAGGTCAACATCAACACGTTCAATCTAAAATGATTAATCTGAAAAAGGTCATTTCAAATCATTGAAACAATTGTGTGAGGGTGTCGTATATGTTTATTTGTGTGTGTGGGTGTTATACGTGTCGGTGTTGTGTTGTTCATGTGTGTTGTCCGTGTCGGTGTTGTCCGTGTCTGTGTTGTGTCTGTGTTGTTCATGTGTGTTGTCCGTGTCGGTGTTGTGTCTGTGTTCAGGGCTGGACTGGGACAAAAAAAAGGCCCTGGCATTTTTGCTCAGACCGGCCCACCACAATCGGTCAGACACAACCAACTAGTAGACCATCCTTGTGGTCCCTGTAGATATGCATATCTACTGTTCCATTCCAAAAACCCCTACAAAGCTAAGAACTAAGTGCCATGGACCAGTGTACCAGTGCAAGTGGACCAGTGTACTCACTCTCTCTTGACAGACTCCCTGGTGATCAAAGGTTCCTCCCTGTCTCTCTCCTCCACTGCTAACTCAACCTGGCTTGACTATACATAAGGACAGAGAGAGAGGATTACAATTATTTGGAAGAGTTATTAAAAGTACACTTAGTAAGGATCCATTTTGGTTAGTCCTGTATTCTTGAAGAGCAGGATTTCTAGATGGACAAAGTGCTCCATGTTATAAAAGCTAGTTAACCATTTAGAACCCAATATAATGTGGATGTAGAATACTGCTAATTCTAAAAATGAACCAGACAGCAGAAAAACTAGTTTACAATTGCAAGTATAGGCTACTTTGTTTTAAAGAGCACAAACCCCTCTTTAATATGACACCAAACAAGATTTACCTCTCATTGTTGAGATACTCCTTAAAAAAAAGAAAACCAACCTATACTACCAAATTACTCACACAAAACGTCCTAAAAATATATGATATTCATATTATTCACTCACCGTAAATATTGCATATTAATGATGTTGGAAATTCATTAGAAACATGAGAAAATATCTACTTCGTTGAATATACAGCTAAACAAAAATATACAGCTTTCAAAATGCAAGGCGGGTTTTAATCCCCAAATAGCATGCGTTACTACGCCGTGGCGCTTTGACGCAGCCATTCTGAGTAATAATTAAAATAATCAAATGGCATCATTTAAGTTTTCTAGAGAAGGGCCGTACGGCCATTATGGGTATTAAAGGGTTAACATTAGAATAGTCAGCTAAAGTTGCAATTGAATAAGTTAACTCTGCTAACCTAGCTTATGCTGTGTTATTTGACTTTAGCTGACTGAGTGGCTAGTGCAGTGGGTGACAATCTGACAGACTATATAATGGCAACAACGATTAAGTTGTCTTATTATAATATTCATTAATTTAGGTAAATCATCATCTTCGTGGCCCAACCAGGCCCACACACACACACACACTTTCCTCCTGCACCCGCCCTGATTAACACTCCTCCCTGTTAATCATGTAGCTAACATGTTTACCGTTTCAATTACACTCTCCATGTTTCTGCAAAATGTCGTCAGGTACTGTAGGCTTGGATACTGAAGCTACAGCACTAAACATGTCTGTTATTTTTGCACATGTTGAGGCATCAACCTCTAGCATTTTTATTTTTTTGGCCCGCAACTTCTCCGCACCCCCCTTGCACTTTTGTTTCTCCATCCTAAATCCACAGATTTCTGGCTCTGAGCCACTAACTGCATCTGACACAAGAAACAGAGGAGGAGGGGTGGAGCCTGTTAAGAGATGATTGGGCCAGTCCAGTGTCAGTATGAAAAATGAACCAATGGGCCGCTGTCCCTGCTTTATGGGCCGGTCATTGGCCAATAAAAAAAT
This sequence comes from Perccottus glenii, assembly GCA_024416835.2. Taxonomy (NCBI): domain Eukaryota; kingdom Metazoa; phylum Chordata; class Actinopteri; order Gobiiformes; family Odontobutidae; genus Perccottus; species Perccottus glenii. The sequence goes on along the minus strand of JALDQB020000023.1, from coordinate 2,487,474 downwards.
AAAAATAAAATCATATTATATGGACCGCCCCCAAGTGCGTCGGCCCACCAGGCATTAGCCCGGTATGCCAGATTACCAGTCCAGCCCTGTCTGTGTTGTTCATGTGTGTTGTCCGTGTTGTTCATGTGTGTTGTCCGTGTCGGTGTTGTCCGTGTCTGTGTTGCTGTGTGTGTTGAATGTGTCACAAATTTACAAGAAAAAAAAACATTGATGTCTGTGTTTTGCTGTGTGTGTGTGTGTTGTCCGTGTCTGTGTTGGCAGTGTCACAAATTTACAAGAAAAAAACATTGATGTCCCCTGAGATTGAAGTGGTAAATCCATAAACAAAACAAAATTGACAAGAAACACCCACTCAAATGTACAAAAAACGCAAACAAACAGGATGTTTCATCTGCCTAAATGAAGGGAGAACAGAGCATGAACCAACAACATATCAGAACAATAACTAATTCCATCTACATAAACGTGAAGAACTTAAACAACAATGTCTTATGTCTTTCTACTACAACTCCTCTCAGTTTTAATTATCACACAAGTCACATCCTTCACCAAGCTTCCTTCAGCTTTCAAGTGTGTGTAGGTGTGTCAGTGTTGTTTGTGAGTTTTGTATGTGTTTGTGTTGTATGTGTATTGTGTGTGGGTACTGAATGTGTCTGTTGTTTGTGTGTGTGTCTGCGTTTTACGCGTGTCTGTTGGTCCGCTTGTTTTACAGAAAATAAAAAGATTTACACCACAAGAAAGTAAGAAAGTAAAAAAAAAAGTCAACAGCTTATTACAGTAGACTTGACATCTCTTTACATTGCGAGCTGATTTTTCAAACTCTGTAGCTTTGGCTTTAGGTCAGTGTGGCCTAACAAGAGCAATACCTCTTCAGATGAACTGAAATGTGAGCTTCATTGTCTTGGAGTAGTTAAGATGGAGTGCATACGTGAGTCCAAACAAAATGCACATTGCTTTTGGCAGATCTGGAATGTTGTCCATCACGACTTCTCCCTCAATGAGGATTTTCAGCGAGGCTGGACTGAGATGGTGGGAAGATGTGAGCACAGCACCTTCACGTATCCCAACGTCGAGGTCACAAAAAGAATCATCATCATCTGATTCCTAAATAAAGAATAACAGAAGAGCACAATCATTACATTATATTTTTTGTTTGAAAAACAACTTTAATCAATATAAGAGTGGCATAGTGAGAAAAATAATGGTAAAATTATAAGAAAGGAAGAACTTACTTACAAAGCCTGCTTTGAAGAAGTTTGTGGGGTTGTTCCCAAGGATGATAGGAAGCCCTCTGAGCACCTGGGTCCGGATCGCAGTTGGCTCTGTAGTCTTTTGGGAATTAAACACAGTACCACAAGTTAGCTAGCTAAAATGAAAAACAAATAAATGATCTATAAGAAAGCTTAAAAAAAATAATAGAGTAGCATTGTGATATGATGTTTATACAAAACCCTGAGAAAAACAAAGCCAAGTATAGAATATGTATGGACTTACATTGGTCTGTTGTGAAATTTGTGTCAACAACTGTCCAACATTCCCTCTCTTGGATCAAAATAACTCAAGGAGACCGGGTCTGTGCCGATCGATGCTCTCATAAAATTACTGCTTAAGGTTCTTGCCCACAATCCTGCTGAACTCCATGAACACCTGAAAAATACAAAGAACAAAAAAACTGAACTTAGATCAACTGAACTATACAAGGCAACTAAACCATCTGCAAAGTATTGCTGAAAAACATCCATGAATGTCCTTTTTATATGATTTGCAATGTTGTGTGTTGTATGCTCATTACTTCTGTGTGCATTAAATGTAGAATACACATTTGTGTGAAAGTTACAGCCATTATATGGACACTGGACTCTGTGATTTACCTTAAATGTGTACTGCGCAGGTGAGTGACAAATACTGTTTCTGTGCAGGGTGCAGAAAAATCACATGAATGACAGTGAAAGGTTACTTCAGGAGTTTCTTTCAGTTGTGCAGCCTGGGTTTTCTGGTGAATCTTTGCTAAGTGGACCTTAAGTGCATTAATGGATTTGAATGTGCACACACATTTTTGGTGTAAGCAGGGAAATGGGACAGTTCTACCATAGTTTCCGTGTTTTAACCGATAATGTTTCAAAAGGTAACCCCTTTTCTCACACATAAACTCACAGTACTTACACTTCCACAGCATCCTCACACCACTAGGATCTGTAAAAATAGAAACAGGACAAATTTTAGCTCGACTCAGTTCAACAAAATATTCCGTTCTGTATTCACAGGTGCAATATTTGAAAATAATTATTTAATATTAATATTTATGTCATAACCTAGAGACTTTCAAACATCAGTATGCCATTTATTAATATGTATGTGTCAAAATTACATAACATCTTTTCCTTTTGTATTTTTCCTGGAAACGCTTCCAACACGCTTGCGTGTCGTGTGAACAATTGGCGTCGGTTCAATTTCTAGCAGGCAGTAAACTCTAACCTGTTAACATGTGAGCCTAAATATAAACGGACACGCCATGCAGGCTGCCATGCAGCAGCTAGTGTGTAGCCGGCCTGAGAGTGAGTGAGAGGGAGAGTACTAGACTCCTTTGCCCCGAAAGCGGTTGAATCGCTTTTCTATTGTGTAAAATTACATTTATAATAAATTATACAGTCGAGCAAACTCGCCGGTATGTGAGCCATTCACCTGACACTTTTTTTGAGTAACGTTAGTTAGCTATTGTTAGTGTATTAACACCATGCACAAGTTCAAGATTCAAGATTCAAGATTCAAGATTTTTATTCGTCACATACAAAATTATATACAGCATATATAACCAGCAGTGAAATGTGAGTCAGGTCCGCTCCATGGACAGTGCAATTATTAAGAAAACACACAGATGAAAATATACATAAATGTAGCTATATAGGAATGAAATAAAAGTAAACAATAAAAAATATAAGAATAAAATATAAAAAATGTGTAAAATATAAAAAATGTGTATGGTGGGAATAAATCTAGATCGCAAAATAATGTACATGAATGTAAACTGTAGACTTAAATATTAAAAAATGTACAGGGATGTACAGTGTGCATATATGCATTTAGCTGTGGTCTTAAATATTAAGATACACAGGAAGGTGCAGGAAGCAAATGTGCAAAACAGAGTGACACTTGTCAGTGCGTCAATGTGAGGTAGCTGGTTTAGAGTTCAAGAGCCTGATGGCCTGTGGGAAAAAACTCCTCCTGAGTCTCTCGGTTTTTGCCATCAGGCTACGGTAGCGCTTACCAGATGGCAGTAGAGTGAAAATATGATTACTGGGGTGGGTGGAGTCTTTGATGATTTTTGCAGCTCTGCTTCTGCAGCGTTTGTGGTAGATGTCCTGCAGAGAGGGGAGAGCAGACCCTGAAATGCGCTTAGCTAAGCGCACAACTCACTGCAGGGCTTTGCAGTCTAGACTGGAGCTGTTCCCATACCACACAGAGATACATTGTGTCAATATACTTTCTATAGCTCCAGAATAGAAAGTTTTCAGGATTGCTGGTGAGACCCTGAATTTCCTCAGCTGTCGCAGATAGTACAGTCTTTGCCTGGCTTTATTTACCTGAGTTTGAGGGGCTGTCCACACGGAGACAAAAATCACTGTATCCATATACATTTTGTATCGTATTGGCCTTTCGTCAATCAGAGAAGAGTGGATAACATCGAGAAACAGACCGGTGAGCGGCTACGTGGTATTACGGTCCTGACCATGGATTGGAAACATCAAGGTTACTCCACGAAATGGACGCATGCCTTGTCCCTCTGAGAAGTCTAGCCGGCAGCTGGGTCTTATCTTATCCTAATTGTACTCCCCGTACTGCATCAAGGGCAAGGCCATGGGACTCTCACAACAGTTCCGTTAAACACCCCAAGGCCTGTACCTCTCCTACACATCTCATCTGCCATTCGACATCTGTCTGACTCTTGACTCTGCCCCCTTCCTCCCCCCTCACCATCGTAAGTCACTGGAAAAACCCATCACGTGACCGTGCGTGATTAGTTGCTATCTGTACAGCAGCGTGGAATACCTGGTCGGTTGCCTGTCACTTTTCATCACGCCAAATGCAGCACACGGCTTTCCCTCTTGTTGTCTCATGGAGCCAGAATATTGCTTATTCTGTGATTTTGAACTGCGGACGCGTTGATGTTCATCAAGTCCCAAATATCGGCAGAAGTGAAAGCATCAAACTTACTGTGCATTCGTTTGCTCTCCGCTTGCTGCTTGTGGCTCTACAATTTCCAAAGCGGTGAGTTCTGCTCCTAGAGCCGCGGACATGAGGGTTTCATCCATACAATCCAACTTAATTTCGGACACAATGAAAGGTAAGGTGGAAACCGGAATCTGCGCTTTTTCCCCCCAGTGGACATGTGCAAAGACAGAGTGACTTTGAAACAACAAACATTTAGACTGTTTCAAACTGTAAATCATGCAAAAATACACTGGGAGCCAAACGTAAAGCCGAAAGAAATTCTCAGAGTATATTTGAATATTAGAAGTGTTGTGTCAAAGACTGAGCAGTTTTTTTGTGTTTATCAGAGACTTGGTTAAACTTGGTTAATCAACTCCACAAACTTTATTTTATGTACCTGCTTACAATGTATTTAGACATGACCGGAAACAGGGAAAGGGTGGTGGAGTAATATATGTGAAAGAACATCTTGACTGTAACTTGATTGAAAATCTAAGTGACTTGGTGAAATGTGTGGGAGTAACAATTAGACTCTCAGCAGAAATGTCTTTTATGGTTGTTGTGTTGTATAGACCACCTACAGCAAAGGACATTTTCTTTAACCATCTCACTGAGATAACAAGGTTCTGTTCTTGGGCAACTGCTGTTTACACACTATTAACGATCTCCCTTGAGTGTGTGGCGAGGTAGATGTTCAGATGTATGTGGACGATACTGTTATTTCTGTTCATGGAAATGACGCTACAAGTGTGGCTAAACAAATTAACCATGGTTAAGAATAACATTGCAGATTGACTTACCTCTGCTTCCCTTACACTAAACATAAATAAAACAGTGGCAATGTATTTCACAAAAACTATGAAATCAATGACTTGTCCATGTATTTTTGTGAAGGATAAAAAGATCAAAGTTGTAGATGAATATAAATACTTCGAAGTTATTTTAGAACTAACATTTGGATTTAAAAAGCATGTAAAAAAAATGCCCAATGCTTTGAAATACAATATTTCAATTTTTAGACATTCCACAAATGCTCACTTATGATGCAGCAAAACTAAATCTGGATGCAATGATTGTCTCTCATTTTAAATACTGTATCTCCTGTTGGTCTCAAGCAAGTGAGTCAACATTAAAACCCATTAAAATCACTTTATAACCAAGCTTTAAAAGTATTAGATAAAAAAAAAACATTAAGACATCATCATTGTCAGCTTTTTAGTCTGTTAAAAATGCTAAATTTTGAGAATCAAATTGTGTACTCAAATGTACGATTAATTTTTAGATCCTAAATAACAGTGCATCTCCACCACTGAAGCAATTCGTGCAGCTCTGCTCAGAACAGACTACGACAACTAGGTCTATGAGTTGAAATGACTGTAGATTACCCAAAAGAAGCTCTGCATTTGCACAGACAGCCTTCTCTTTCAAAGCTGTTAATCAATGGAACAATCTCCCATATACTCTGAAACTGTCCTTTGACCTGAGAGACTTTTCTCAAAATGTTAAAAAAGTATTGTTAGAAAACCAGTTATGTCAGCACTGATAATGTTTTCACGTAGTATGTAAGGTTTTAGGTTAGGTTTTATTATTATACTAATTTTAAACTGAAGAAAAACAAAGCTTCAAGTCCCAGAATGCTAAGTCGGCTTCACTGGACCAGAGAAACAGAACCTTAGATGAGTTAAGTGCTGTCAGAGTATCCGCCAGGGTACTATAGCCACATATGAAACGCCTATAGAAATTGGCAAACCCCAAGAAGCGTTGCAGTTGCTTTCGACTGCACGGAGATGGCCAATCCAGTTTGGCCGACACCTTGGAGGGGTCCATCTGACTTTTACCCTGGGAGACAATGTAGCCAAGAAAGGAGACGCTGGCTACATGGAATTTGCATTTTTAGCCTTGACAAAAAGTGAATTCTCCAGCTGGCATTGAAAGACTGACTAGACATGAGTAACATGCTCCTTGGGATCCTTGGAAAATATAAGGATGTCATTCAGGTAGACAAATACGAACCGTTCGAGCATGTCACGCAATACATCATTGACCAGGTTCTGGAAGGGGCATTAGTCAGCCCAAAAGGCATCACAAGATACTCATAATGGCCTGACGAGGTGTTAAATGCTGTCATTCTATTCATCCCCCTCACGGATGCGAACCAGGAAAAATCCCGCCCCCGCTGGGGATGAGGAAGGTCTTATTATTCCAACTGCCCACTGCCATGGGGCTGTACATTAACGATGTTAATGTACAGCTCCATGGCCTTTCTTTCAGCAGCGTATAAGGAATATAATCGGTCTCTAGGAGGTGAGGTGCCAGGAAACAGGTCAATAGAACAATCATATGGCTGGTGAGGTGGTAAGGCTGTGGCCTTGGCCTTATTAAAGACCTCCTTATAATCTTGGTATTCCCTGGGAACGTTGACTGGCAGAGGTTATGCAAGTGTACCAGGTAGCGGATTGGGTAATCCCGCTGACTGAAGACAAACGGAATGACAATAGCGACTCCACCCCAAGATAGCCCCAGTGTCCCAATCAATGTGTGGATTATGGCGTCGCAACCAGGGGTAGCCCAAAATAATGAAATCTCTGAATACTTAATTAGGTGAAATCCGAGAGTCTCCTGATGGTTACCAGAGATCAGTAGTGTCACAGGACTGGTCCAATGGGTCACGGTACCCAGGAGGTGTTCATCCAGGAACCGGTTTGGGTAGGGGAACTAGTGACAGACCCAACTGAAGAGCCAAAGTGTCGTCCATAAACCTGGCGACTGCCACAGAGTCAATGAATGTGGCCAAGGTCTGTGGCCTCCAGTAAGTAGCAGCTGGACGTGGACGAGCGGGTGACTGATGGAGACCCCCTCTGTTAGACTCAGCAGTACTCCTCCAGTTAGCGCTGTCTGTCCTTATAACGGACAGGCCAATGTAAAATGGCCAGAACCTCCACAATACAGGCACAGGTTCTCCCTTTGATGATGAGAGCGGCAAATTTGCATGGGTTCACTGGAATCTGTTGTTGGTACAGAGGGCTGGGGTCGCCAGACGTCAAGAGGGGAGCGAAAAGGACTCCTGGTAGACCACTCCCTTCGTCAACCCGGAATCTCTGGTCAACCCGGATTGACATGTGGATTAGCTCGTCCAGGTCTGACGGAAGCTCCCAAGAGGCGAGCTCATCCTTCATGTACTCGGGCATCCCGAGAAGGAAGGCCTGGTGCTTTGCAGGGCCGTTAAATCCACTCTGACGAGCGAGCGTCCGGATTTCAATGGAAA
>JALDQB020000023.1:1845000-1872500 GCA_024416835.2 Perccottus glenii | reverse complement strand
TTTGTATTATTTTTAATTGCGATTAAGGATTATCAGTGTTAAGTGAGGAATCAGATCTATATTTCTTTTTTCGATAAATGATAGTATATTGCATGTTTCTCAATGCAGCTCCTCTTCTCAATGCTGCCTGTTTTGTATGTTTGTCAAGCATGTGTTTATTATTCGAAAATTACACAGTACAATAACTGCTGCAGTTAAAGTAGTTAATGATATCATTAAGGCGCTTGATTGTAAAAAGTTCTGTACAGTGTTGTTTATTGACTTGTCAAAGGCCTTTGACACTGTTGATCATGTGACCTTGTTAAATCGGCTTCATTAAACTGGTCTGTCTAACACTGCTGTTGGCTGGTTTTCTAACTATCTGTCAGGTAGAACTCAGTGTGTACATCTAGTTGACATGTCTTCCTCCTTTCTTTCAGTAACTAAAGGAGTACCCCAGGGTTCTGTTCTGTGGCCATTGCTGTTTTCTATTTATGTGAATGATCTGAAGCTAAAGCTCAGTTTTCTTTTAAACAAATCCTGTTTCTCTGTTTATACCAGGAAACCAGGAATTTAATTTCTGCAACCTTTTTACCTTTATTGGATTACGACGATCTCCTTTTTATGAATGCATCTGATCGTCTTTTAAAAAAGCTGGACACTGTTTATCATTGAGTTTCTGTCCCTGTATGTTCGCAGGTGGTCTCATTTGTTGACTTTCATCTATAAATGTATTCTTGGGCTCTGCACATACATGCGTAAAAACCAACAACAGTTTGCTCTGCGTTCTCAGAAGAACATACTGATGGTGGTTCCCAGAGTCAGAACGGAGTTGGGTAAGGCAGCATTTCAGTAGCTGCCCCCTGTGCATGGAATGAACTGCAAAAGGACCTAAATCTATCTGAACTTGTGACTTTGGGAGAATTTAAATCTATTCTAAAGAAGTGTAGCAACCTCGGAACCAGGACTGAGTTCAACCATCTCGTTGTGTGGCAACAACCAGCTGGAGCAGCCGCTTAAAAGTTCTGGAGCATCACTTTGGATCTTTTGCCCTGATCGCTGCGTTCGTCGGACGACTAGAGTGAGTTGAGCACGTGACACTGATGTTTGGCGTTATAAACCTGTACATTGTCTTGATTAAAGGTCCATTCAGAACTTCGATTATATCCATAAATTCACCTATCTCCTTCCCTAAACCCCTTTCTAATAGTCCTGTAATTAAGCTCCCCAGCCGAGTTTTAATTAGACAAAACTTACCTTTTCCTCCACAAAGTTCTAATCGGTAAATGTCATTGTTCTGTGTTAATCATTATTCCCCTTTATGTGTTAATAACTGTCTTTTGTGTTCTGTTCCCATCATTTTATCCACCCGTGTTAACTTTGTGTAATCTTAATAAAACCCCATAAAACGTTAAAGATTTTGATTTGGTGTTTTACTGTTTATATAAGACATATTCGAAAACAGAGAATTCAATTCCTTCAGATTAATTGAGACTTAGTAAATATAATCAGTTTCCCAGAACTTTATTCTGGGTGGTGCCCTCAACGAGACAATAATTTTGATAATAAAAATATTAATTGATAATTTACATAAATTAATAAATTAATATCTCTATTACATTACACTACAGAAGCGTGAACTCAATGAACTTGGAAAATGTAACTGTTTTTAAACTTGTACACATTGACTGTAAATATCATTTGTTTTGTTGATGTCTTGTATGTTTTTTTAAATTGTATGTAAATGCTGTCGTCTTGGCCAGGTCACTCTTGAAAAAGAGATTTTTAATCTCAATGAGTCTTTTATCTGGTTAAATAAAGGTTAAATAAATAAAATTGGTGCTGTTTGTTATATTGAAATGCAGCTTATGTTATGGAATTGATGCTGCTGAACGTGTGTCTTGATTTGCATTACACATGTTGTGCAGTTGATGCAGAGGTTTCATGAATTCACAGTGCGATGTTGCATTTGTCAATTGCAGAGTATGTGCTGTGAAACTGTTGCTTGTCCTAATGTGTATTTGCATGCTTTGAGCTTTCTTGGCTACAGTATCTTAACCCTGTATGCTCACTAAGTTGACTGGTGGGGATAGCTGTTTTCTCACTATGGGAGACAATGTAACTGCCAGTCTCTATGTGTAGTACCAAATAGCATCACTTGATGGTGCCTCATTTGTTTGCAATCTGTACCCGAGGTCATGGTTCACTATGTACGGTGGTACCACCAGTAGTACCTGCTTAGCATGCGCTCCTCACAACTTAACTCTCAGTAGTGAGTTGTGAGGAGTGTTCTCTGTCCACCACCCACCATGTTACAACACCCTCAATTCAACGCTGGTGACTTTTAATTGTTTCAGGACATATTGGACATATTGGTTTGATTACACATGTACAACATCTCCTTTAAGTAAGTTAATTTTCGCTGAATTTGTGTTTTACTGTGTACGGTCTTATGAAGTCTTAGGGCTTTGTTTTATGGATGGCTGACTCATGTGAGCTCTCACTCCTGTGCACTGCTCTGATGAGGCTCTGTTTGCAGGTGACAGTGCTGCGCTCCTATGACACGATGACTGCCACAGCCAGACAGCAGCCTGAGGCTCGCTGGTCTACATCTTAGACCAGACCGATCTCTACCTGCGGGTCCGAGATGGCGTCCGCCAGGTCCAGGTGGAGTCACTGTATAATCTGTTCTGAACTCAGTGTCTCACTCTTGGTGAGACATTTGAGATGGCTCACACGCTCAACAGTCTCACTAACGGACACAGTGTAAACAACAATTGGTTGCCTCCAACTGGCATCTAACAAATTAAATGAAAAGAGCCAGTTAAACAATGGTTTCACTGACATCCCACAGCAGTCCTGTCCTCTTCTACTGTCTGTGCTTTCTCAAAAACAGGAATTAGTTCACTGACTTCTCTATTTTTCAGCTCGGGATTTACATTTCTTTACCAAATGAAGACGTAAGTAGACTTTTTATGAGTCAAATCATAAATAGGTTTACTCTTTTTTCCTAAAGCAGGCCTCTTTTCAAACTCAGGGTAATGAGGTCGCTGCTGTGGAGCCCCCTCCAGCGGTCCCCTACTCTCCGGACCATCACTCCAACATACACCCGCTGCCCCCAGCCCAGCCTGACCCCTATCACCCAGCCCAGCCTGACCCCTATCACCCAGCCCAGCCAGACCCCTACCACCCAGCACAGCCAGACCCCCGCTACTACCCCAACTCTCACCACCCCTCCCAACCCGACCCACACTACCCTGCACCCACAGACCCCAGATTCCCCAGTTACACAGACCGGATTAACCAACCGGATGGCAGGTACACCCAGGATCGAACTTACTACCCCGACAGCCGCTACCCCGTGACCCCTCAGAGACCACCATACAGGCCGACCTCTGCCGCCCACAGCCCGGTGCACCATCACACCTCTGGACCGGGGGTGAGTTGCCAAAGCCAAGATTTCTCTGGAAAAGACCACATGTAAAAAAAATTGTCTGAAAACCCAGTTCTTGTGATAAACAGCTATATATCTACTCAACTTAAATAAATCACAAGATGTACATCTGCGTTCATACTGCAGCTGTTTATAGAAACAATCAATTCAAAGGTTAACAAATTGTGACATTAAGTAAAACTTACCCTGTGCTGTTTGAGAAGACTAAAGTGAACTTGTCTGCTGTCTTGTGCAGCTCCACCTGATTGCCCTGAACAGCCCCCAGACTGGAGCCATGCGGGGCATCCACCGAGCAGACCTGTTGTGCTTCATCCAGGCCCAGGCTATAGGCCTGAAGGGGACGTTCCGAGCTTTCCTGTCAGCCAAGCTCCAGGATCTCCACAGCATCGTCCGCAGGGTTGACAGGGACAGCCTGCCCATAGTCAACCTCAAGGTGTGTTCATTTATACACATGAACAGTCATAACCGAGGTCAGTTTGACCAAGGGCTCACATCAGCACTAGAGGTCTACTCAAACCTGTAGGAATGTGACTTTAAAGCAGAATTAAATCCACAGACAAAAACACAAAACTGAGCCTTTCATGATATTCATGCCAATCCCTAAAACTGAAATGTCATTAATTCTACACAAAGTTATACAAATGAGTTATACAAGTGAGTTATACAAGTGAGTTATACAAATGGAAATACATACTTACCAATAATGCCTTATATGTTTAAAACACAGTAACAAACAGTGCATCCCTAAAGCATCACCTGAGCATGTTGCAGAGCCCTGAGTTACATATCACTCTAACACCATAAGGCAAAGGAGACTCCTGTTTGACCCAGTGAGTGAACTGTAGTCACTCACTGCTCCATCTAGTGGCTCAACTGTGAAATAACAGGCCAGTGGCAGGACTTGAAAAAACATAGGATTGTTTTTCTGATTATTTTCTGATCCCACTCAGGACGAGGTCCTGTTTGACAGCTGGGATGACATTTTCAAAAACGGCAGGATGAAGGATAATGTGCCGATCTACTCGTTTGATGGAAAGAACGTTTTGACAGACAGCTCTTGGTGAGTCTCTGAACAACTGTGTTCTGATGACAGTTACAGCAGAAAGATAAGTCTGTTGCTTGTTTCAGGCCAGAGAAGATGGTCTGGCACGGCTCCACCAGCTCGGGCCAGCTCAACATTGACAGCTACTGTGAGACATGGCGGGTGGGCGAGCCGACTCTGACCGGCATGGCGTCGTCCCTGCAGAGTGGCAGCCTCCTGCAGCAGAGCTCCAGCAGCTGCTCCAACTCCTACATCGTGTTGTGCGTTGAGAACAGCTACCATTCCACCTCATAGACTCACTTCTGTCCCACAGCACCTCTCTTCTGCTTTTTCACTTTCCTTTTCTTTACTTAGACAGACCCTTAGGTTCATATTAAAGACTCACTGCAGCTGCACCAGGATTTAACAGATTTTGTGATGTCACAAATGTTTCCAGCCCAGGAGCCTCCTTGGTTCAATGTTTGAACACACTCGACCAATGAGAAAAGAGCTTGGGCAGGTCCAGGGTCAAGAGGTCCTGCTGTGGAGCAATCACTACAGTGGATGAACAAAAAGGTCCCACTGACCAATCAGAGGACACTGGGCTTGAGGGGAGGGGCTTAAAGGGAGAGACCAGAATGTGTTTTCACTCAGAGCAGGGCAGGGCATTTTAAAAACTAATTACATTTTCAGGAAATTTAATTAAAAGTAAATAAATATCAAAAGGCAGAATAAGGGACCTTTAAGTATCTGCTCAGTTACATCCAGCGTGCAAATACATAATTTTGGCCCCTGGAGTAATAGATAATCCTATTAATCAGACATAGAGTATAAACCAAAACATTTTATTCCAGATTTAACTAGTGTGGCCTTTGGTCCAACATCACTACCTTAAGCTATACACAACACAGTATGAGGTGTCATGTAAATATTTTTTTAGATCACTGATTATTAGTTACTGTTTATTAGTCTTAATGGTATTTTGGTGATTATTGTTGCCGTAGATGTCTTAAATTCAGGTGAAACCAGCCTCAAAAGCCATATTGGGCCCTAAATGTGACCAGTCCTTAAAGAAGCCATAATGATGTCAGAAAATGAAACTCAGGTTCATAAGCTTTATCAAAATGACATTAAAATCAGGTATACCATATCATATACCAAAGTCTATCCCTCTGATGTATTCAGGAGGAACACAGGCTTTAACTGCACATGTACTTCATGTTCTTTGTGTGGACAGGACGGGACAATGAACTGAAGACTGATAAACCTTCTCTGAGCATCCAATCCATAACTAGACCATTCCTGCTTTGTCACATGGGAAGCTATTATTCAGCTTTAACAAAGGAATATTTGTTTCTTAATAAAGTCTTCCTTTGACTTTCAGTGTAATATAAATGCTTTTACAAAAATAGTTGAACCACACAACGCAGAAATATGTGTAAATGTGTTTGTAGATCTTCTGAAGCCAGATTGGTAATTGATCTGAGCAGACCAAAGTCCAAGAGAAATACACCATCTGTGATTAGGCTTTGTTTATGCACTGTTAAAAACATTTGTCTTTTTACTTGAATTTGGTATTAAAACAGTAAATGCACTGCAGCTAAAAAGGCTAAGTGAATGGTGTGTACCACCAGAGCCACTGTTAGCTCTTAAGATGGTTTCTCCTTGTATGCAAACACTAAAGTGCATTGAATAAACCTGTGTGGAAAATGAGAGTACTCAGCTGACTGTGTGCAATCATTTCTTATTCTGAAAATAAAGGCAATATATTGTAGTCCAGAGTGTGACCCTCTCTGGCCTCTGGCCTCAAACAGGCTGCTCCTCAAAGAGAGCGCCAGCCTCCAGCAGCAGAAACTAAAGACCATGATCAACTGGAGCCTGAAACTTGGTCAAAGAAAAACATCTGAAGTTACAAACACATGGGGAAAACTGCAAAATCTAGGTGTATACTGTTAGAAATACACACAAGAGTCACACGAGAACTGGAGACTTTCAGGCTGATCCTTGACAGGGGAAGTTTATTGACCATCAATACAGAACCTGGAGACAGTTTAACACTCAACATGGTGTAACACTGACCTAAGTTAGGAGACCAAATTCAAATACACCAACAAATACAGCATTTTTTTTTTTACTACAGACACATCTGTTTGCCCCAGCCACACTGTTGTAAAGTTTACATATACTTTTGGACTTAACAAGTCAAATTTTGCAACTGCCCCACATTGCAACGGTTCCAGCTCTCTGTGCTACAATAAAAGTACCAAGAAAACTGGTACTTTTGGCTTTTCTTACGCTGCCCTTCAAAGAAATACCAAGTCTGGACTAAACCAAACAGCATAACTCAGAACATAATAAAATATAACATTCAATCAATAATCATAAACAGGCACAATTGTCATATAAAATATACAAGTGTAAAAGACATACAGTGCATACATCATTCTTTGTACTGTCCCAGTTCCCTTTAAAGTGCAGCAGTGGAATCCAGCAGTTTGCGATTGAGGCCAATCACGATGGAGCAGAATTGGCTGAGGTTGACAAAATCCGAGCACATGATGTTGACCCCACCTCCCTGAGGTCCTGGACACTGCTGATTGGCCCAGCGCAGCAGCAGCGGCAGGTCCTTTACTGTCATCCTCCTCAGGTTTTGGCACGGGTGGAGCAGGATGTAGGCCAGATCCTCGGTCAAGTTCAGACCACTCACAAAGAAACCCACTGGAAACACAGGTTTAATCAGAAGCAGGGTTCCCAATTTTAATGCGCTTTAAATTTAGCTGTATATTTAGATTGACTTTTACTCAAATATGCAATGTGATGTTGAACTGTGTGTAGTGAAAATTCTGATTTTCAGAGGACAAGGCTTTTCTACCATTTAAGTTTATCTTCTAAATCATCAAACTGCACTTGTGACATTTGGCAGCACCATTCAAAGAGAACAATAACTCCAGGTCTCAGATCATGGGCTCGCTGGGTCTCCAGGCCCCACTCTAAAAACAGACCTACCTGGTCTTCCTGTGCTCTGTTGCTCTTCCAGATACTCAATGACTTCCTGAGGGTCTGGGCTGTCTGCATACCTGGTGATAAAGACATGAAGTCAGGAATGGACTTTATTTGCTGTAATTTGGATTTAATTCACCGGCCAGGGGCACATTTCTGATCAATAATCTGTTATCCCCAAACCCTTGTACTGGTTTTAAAAGGAGCTGTTAAGCTATAGAGTCAGGTCCATAAATATTGGGACATTGACACAATTCTAATCTTTTTGGCTCTATACACCACCACAATGGATTTGAAATAAAATGAATGAATGAATTTAATCTGAGGGTATTTACATCTAAACCAGGTGAACGTGTAGGAATTACAACAGTTTGTTTATGTGCCTCACACTTTTTAAGGGACCAAAAGTAAAAGAACAGATTAACAATCATAAATCAAACTTTTACTCTTCAATACTTAGTTGCAAAAATCCTTTGCAGTAAATAACAGCCTGAAGTCTGGAACGCAGACATCACCAGACGCTGGGTTTCATCCCTGGTGCTGCTCTGCCAAGACTCTACTGCAACTGTCTTCAGTTCCTGTTTGTTCTAGGGACATTTTCCTTCAGTCTTGTCTTCAACAAGTGAAATACATGCTCAATCAGATTCAGGTCAGGTGATTGACTTGGCCATTACATAACATTCCACTTCTTTCCCTTAAAAAACTCTTTGGTTGCTTTCACAGTATGCTTCAGGTCATTGTCCATCTGCACTGTGAAGCACCGTCCAATGAGTTCTGAAGCATTTGACTGAATATGAACAGATAATATTGCCCGAAACACTTCAGAATTCATCCTGCTGCTTTTGTCAGCATTCACATCATCAATAAATACAAGAGAACCAGTTCCATTGGCAGCTACACATGCCCACGCCATGACACTACCACCACATGCTTCACTGATGAGGTGCTATGCTTTGGATCATGAGCAGTTCCTTTCCTTCTCCAGACTCTTCTCTTCCCATCACTCTGGTACAAGTTGATCTTGGTCTCATTGGTCCATAGGATGTTGTTCCAGAACTGTGAAGGCTTTTTTAGATGTTGTTTGGCAAACTCTAATCTGGCCTTCCTGTTTTTGGGGTTCACCAATGTTTTACATCTTGTGGTGAACCCTCTGTATTTACTCTGGTGAAGTCTTCTCTTGAGTGTTGACTTTGACACTCATACACCTACCTCCTGGAGAGTGTTCTTGATCTGGACAACTGTTGTGAAGGGTGTTTTCTTCACCAGGGAAAGAATTCTTCGGTCATCCACCACAGTTGTTTTCTGTGGTCTTCCAGGTCTTTTGGTGTTGCTGAGCTCACCGGTGCGTTCTTTCTTTTTAAGGATGTTCCAAACATTTGATTTGGCCACACCTAAAGTTTTTTCTCTCTCTCTGATGGGTTTGTTTAGTTTTTTCAGCCTAATGATGGCTTGCTTCACTGACAGTGACAGCTCTTTGGATTTCATATTGAGAGATGACAGCAACAGTTTTCAAATGCAAATAGCACACCTTTTATCTGCTCCTTGTTAATAAGATAATGAGGGAATAACACACACCTGGCCATGGAACAACTGAGCAGCCAATTGTCCCATTACTTTTGGTCTCTTAAAAAGTGGGAGGCACAAATACAAACTGTTGTAATTCCTACATCGTTCACCTGATTAAGATGTAAAATTAAAGCTAAAGGTCTGCAGTTAAAGCACATCTTGTTTGTTTCATTTCAAATCCATTGTGGTGGTGTTCAGAGCCAAAAAGATTAGAATTGTGTCAACGTCCCAATATTTATGGACCTGACTGTGTGTGTCATGAGCAATTATTTGATGCTTTTTCATATGTGCAAGTACAACTTAGCTTATAGCTAAACTATTGTCCGATAGAGATGAAAGTTATACTTCAGTCTAAATTATAAGTGTTCTGAGGGACATACGCTGTGACAATGGTTATTTGATATCACATAACGTCCTGCACCGACAATGAGTAATGAGTGGGAATGGGTGACTACAGCCTTACTCTGTTAATGCTGGACATAGGCTTGTGCTCTCTGTATTATTCTGGGAGGGAGCAGTCACAATCACCAGACAGACACATTTGTTACCAGTATGGTATTGAAGTCCAGAGCTGGGGATGCTCCTGCACCACCTGCTGGTTGTCATAGGACACAATGAGCTGTTGGCCTCTGAGCCAGCATGAGCTCAGAGTGGGATGCTCCTGCACACACAAAACACTCACTTATTCAGTCATTCAGATGAAGCCAAGTTTTCTGTATCTCTACATGTGGACTCTTTTCTGTTAGGAAACATGGAGGAAGGTTTACTCTGTGTGTTCATATCTCTTTTTCCTTGGTCCATCACAGGTTGGAGACATTTCCAACTTTTAACATGAAATGGCAAACTACCTTATGTTTTCCAACCCTGACATAAAAACAACAAATGATTTTCCAATATCATGTGAGGTACAGGGGTGTGCTGTGGTCGTCACCTGTGAGGAGCAGAGTTTGGGCCCGAACAGGCTGATGATGTAGTGCACCAGGTCGCTGTGGTCACTGTCAGTTAGAGACTCAAAATGAGAGCAGGAAAGGATGACCACCTCTCTAGGGTGAGCATCCAGCCAGGCAGCCAGCTCCTCCAGGGCCTCCTGTAAAAACACAGGCAAGATGCTTTTTCAATCAAAAACTATGTTCCCAGAAATGATAAAGCAAATGGGAAGCAAATGTTACAAAAAACATAATCAAATAAAGAATAATGTTTTGCGTAACTTTTTGAGAGAATGGTTATTGACACATTTTTTGAAATTCACAGATTTTATTATTAGTTAGTAAGTAAGTTCAAATCAAGTTTAACATTACTTCTCTTTTCTTCTTTTCAACCAAGGCATAAAAGTAAATACAAAGTAAACACAGACAAGGACCGTAGTCAAAAGCCTAATCGGCTCGGCGAAGCTGTGCATGTGTGAACATAGAAAAATGTAAAAATGTAAATGTAACACTGGTGAATGGTCTGCTAAATGACTAAATGGAAATGGAAATATTGCAGTTTCATTTGTGTCTGTGTTGGGCAGAGAAATAGCGGTCTTTAAGACAAACCTGTTTGTAAGAGCGATCTTTCTCTGAAACAACAAACAGGTCACGGCCAGAAGTGTTAGTTAACATTTGGTGTTATGCTCCTGTGTGTTTACCTTGACAGTCACCAGAGTGTAAACTCCATGGGCAAAAAACAGTTTTAGGCTTCCTCCTGGTTTCTTGGCGATCCTCAGGTCTAAGAAGCGTATTCCTAACTCGCACTGGATACTCAGGACAGACAGCTACAAACAGCAACAATGTTTACAACACATGTAACTACTATTATATACATATAACTACTAACTTCTATTGACTTATTCATTTTAATGTTCCAACAGTTTAGTAGAGAGTCAGAAAAACAAATGTTTAACAATATGTTACATACAATTTTATACTTTGTTAACTACAATTACCCTAAAAAAAAACAGCAGTGTGGCACATTTAAATTAGTTTAGTTTAATCATTGAGTTGTTACCCCTGTCTGCTTTTCCAAACTGGAGGTTCTACTGTGGGTGAGAAACATTACTTACTGTAAGTACTGCAGCCCCACAGTAAAAAAATATATATCTTTGCTTATGAGACAAAAAATGTCTTCAACTAACCATAATGAAACATTTTATATCACCTTTTCTTTTTATTATTCGAGTCATGGCTTATTTAACTCTCTTGTTGAATAAGCTCATAAAACAGGAAAGACAGAAAAAACTAAAGGAAGACGTTTTGACTTTGGCTTACAAAAAACATTTTCTATCCCTTCTTCCTTACTTACAGTACACTTTGTATGCTGTTGGTTACTAGTTAACCTAATTATTTTGCATTTTGTACATCCATCCATCCATCCATCCATATAAATATAAATATTTGGGTTACTGTGTAGTGGGTTACTGTGTGGTGGGTTACCTGTTGGGTGGGTTACTGTGTGGTGGGTTACCTGTTGGGTGGGTTACTGTGTGGTGGGTTACTGTGTGGTGGGTTACTGTGTGGTGGGTTACCTGTGTGGTGGGTTACTGTGTGGTGGGTTACCTGTTGGGTGGGTTACTGTGTGGTGGGTTACTGTGTGGTGGGTTACTATGTGGTGGGTTACCTGTGTGGTGGGTTACTGTGTGGTGGGTTACTGTGTGGTGGGTTACCTGTGTGGTGGGTACCTGTGTGGTGGGTTACTGTGTGGTGGGTTACCTGTGTGGTGGGTTACCTGTGGTGGGTTACCTATGTGGTGGGTTACCTGTGTGGTGGGTTACCTGTGTGGTGGGTTACCTGTGTGGTGGGTTACTGTGTGGTGGGTTACTGTGTGGTGGGTTACCTGTGTGGTGGGTTACCTGTGTGGTGGGTTACTGTGTGGTGGGTTACTGTGTGGTGGGTTACCTGTGTGGTGGGTTACTATGTGGTGGGTTACCTGTGTGGTGGGTTACTATGGTGGGTTACCTGTGTGGTGGGTTACTGTGTGGTGAGTTACCTGTGTGGTGGAGTTACTATGTGGTGGGTTACCTGTGTGGTGGGTTACTATGTGGTGGGTTACCTGTGTGGTGGGTTACTGTGTGGTGGGTTACCTGTGTGGTGGGTTACTGTGTGGTGGGTTACTATGTGGTGGGTTACTGTGTGGTGGGTTACTGTGTGGTGGGTTACTGTGTGGTGGGTTACTGTGTGGTGGAGTTACCTGTTGGGTGGGTTACTGTGTGGTGGGTTACTATGTGATGGGTTACTGTGTGGTTGGTTACTGTGTGGTGGGTTACTGTGTGGTTGGTTACTGAGTGGTGGGTTACTGTGTGGTGGGTTACTGTGTGGTGGGTTACTGTGTGGTGGGTTACTGTGTGGTGGGTTACTGTGTGGTTGGTTACTGTGTGGTGGGTTACTGTGTGGTTGGTTACTGAGTGGTGGGTTACTGTGTGGTGGGTTACTGTGTGGTGGGTTACTGTGTGGTGGGTTACTGAGTGGTGGGTTACTGTGTGGTGGGTTACTGTGTGGTGGGTTACTGTGTGGTTGGTTACTGTGTGGTGGGTTAATGTGTGGTGGGTTACTGTGTGGTGGGTTACTGTGTGGTGGGTTACTGTGTGGTTGGTTACTGTGTGGTGGGTTAATGTGTGGTGGGTTACTGTGTGGTGGGTTACTGTGTGGTGGGTTACCTGTGGTGGGTTACTGTGTGGTGGGTTACTGTGTGGTGGGTTACTGAGTGGTGGGTTACTGTGTGGTGGGTTACTGTGTGGTTGGTTACTGTGTGGTGGGTTACTGAGTGGTGGGTTACTGAGTGGTGGGTTACTGTGTGGTTGGTTACTGTGTGGTGGGTTACTGTGTGGTTGGTTACTGTGTGGTGGGTTACTGAGTGGTGGGTTACTGTGTGGTGGGTTACTGTGTGGTTGGTTACTGTGTGGTGGGTTACTGTGTGGTGGGTTACTGTGTGGTTGGTTACTGTGTGGTGGGTTACTGTGTGGTTGGTTACTGTGTGGTGGGTTACTGAGTGGTGGGTTACTGTGTGGTGGGTTACTGAGTGGTTGGTTACTGTGTGGTTGGTTACTGTGTGGTGGGTTACTGAGTGGTGGGTTACTGTGTGGTGGGTTACTGAGTGGTTGGTTACTGTGTGGTTGGTTAATGTGTGGTGGGTTACTGTGTGGTGGGTTACTGTGTGGTGGGTTACTGTGTGGTTGGTTACTGTGTGGTGGGTTAATGTGGTGGGTTACTGAGTGGTGGGTTACTGTGTGGTGGGTTACTGTGTGGTTTACTGTGTGGTTGGTTACTGTGTGGTGGGTTAATGTGTGGTGGGTTACTGTGTGGTTGGTTACTGAGTGGTGGGTTACTGTGTGGTTGGTTACTGTGTGGTTGGTTACTGTGTGGTGGGTTACTGTGTGGTGGGTTACTGTGTGGTGGGTTACTGTGTGGTGGGTTACTGTGTGGTGGGTTAATGTGGTGGGTTACTGAGTGGTGGGTTACTGTGTGGTGGGTTACTGTGTGGTGGGTTAATGTGGTGTGTGTGGTGTTACTGTGGTGGGTTACTGTGTGGTGGGTTACTGTGTGGTTGGTTACTGTGTGGTGGGTTACTGTGTGGTTGGTTACTGTGTGGTGGGTTACTGTGTGGTGGGTTACTGTGTGGTGGGTTACTGTGTGGTGGGTTACTGTGTGGTGGGTTACTGTGTGGTTGGTTACCGTGTGGTGGGTTACTGTGTGTGGTGGTGGGTTACTGTGTGGTGGGTTAATGTGTGGTGGGTTACTGTGTGGTGGGTTACCTGTGGTGGGTTACTGTGTGGTGGGTTACTGTGTGGTGGGTTACCTGGTTGGGTGGGGTTACTGTGTGGTGGGTTACTATGTGTGGTGGGTTACCTGTGTGGTGGGTTACTGTGTGGTGGGTTACTGTGTGGTGGGTTACTGTGTGGTGGGTTACCTGTGTGGTGGGTTACCTGTGTGGTGGGTTACTGTGTGGTGGGTTACTGTGTGGTGGGTTACCTGTTGGGTGGGTTACCTGTTGGGTGGGTTACTGTGTGGTGGGTTACCTGTTGGGTGGGTTACCTGTTGGGTGGGTTACTATGTGGTGGGTTACCTGTGTGGTGGGTTACCTGTTGGGTGGGTTACTGTTGGGTGGGTTACTGTGTGGTGGGTTACCGTGTGGTGGGTTACTGTGTGGTGGGTTACCTGTTGGGTGGGTTACTGTGTGGTTGGTTACTGTGTGGTGGGTTACTATGTGGTGGGTTACCTGTTGGGTGGGTTACTATGTGGTGGGTTACTGTGTGGTTGGTTACTGTTGGGTGGGTTACTGTGTAGTGGGTTACTGTGTGGTGGGTTACTGTGTGGTGGGTTACCTGTTGGGTGGGTTACCTGTTGGGTGGAGTTACTATGTGGTGGGTTACCTGTGTGGTGGGTTACCTGTTGGGTGGGTTACTGTGTGGTTGGTTACTGTGTGGTGGGTTACTGTGTGGTTGGTTACTGTGTGGTGGGTTACTGTGTGGTGGGTTACTGTGTGGTGGGTTACTGTGTGGTGGGTTACTGTGTGGTGGGTTACTGTGTGGTGGGTTACCTGTGTGGTGGGTTACCTGTTGGGTGGGTTACTGTGTGGTTGGTTACTGTGTGGGTGGGTTACTATGTGGTGGGTTACCTGTTGGTGGGTTACTATGTGGTGGGTTACTGTGTGGTTGGTTACTGTTGGGTGGGTTACTGTGTAGTGGGTTACTGTGTAGTGGGTTACTGTGTGGTGGGTTACTATGTGGTGGGTTACCTGTTGGGTGGGGGTTACTGTGTGTGGGTTACTGTGTGGTTGGTTACTGTGTGGTGGGTTACTGTGTAGTGGGTTACTGTGTAGTGGGTTACCTGTGTGGTGGGTTACCTGTTGGGTGGGTTACTGTGTGGTGGGTTACTGTGTGGTTGGTTACTGTGTGGTGGGTTACCTGTTGGGTGGGTTACCTGTTGGGTGGGTTACTATGTGGTGGGTTACCTGTGTGGTGGGTTACCTGTTGGGTGGGTTACTGTGTGGTTGGTTACTGTGTGGTGGGTTACTGTGTGGTTGGTTACCGTGTGGTGGGTTACTGTGTGGTGGTTACTGTGTGGTGGGTTACCTGTTGGGTGGGTTACTGTGTGGTTGGTTACTGTGTGGTGGGTTACTATGTGGTGGGTTACCTGTTGGGTGGGTTACTATGTGGTGGGTTACTGTGTGGTTGGTTACTGTTGGGTGGGTTACTGTGTAGTGGGTTACTGTGTAGTGGGTTACTGTGTGGTGGGTTACTATGTGGTGGGTTACCTGTTGGGTGGGTTACTGTGTGGTGGGTTACTGTGTGGTTGGTTACTGTGTGGTGGGTTACTGTGTAGTGGGTTACTGTGTGGTGGGTTACTATGTGGTGGGTTACCTGTTGGGGTTACTGTGTGGGTTACTGTGTGGTTGGTTACTGTGTGGTGGGTTACTGTGTAGTGGGTTACTGTGTGGTGGGTTACCTGTGTGGTGGGTTACCTGTGTGGTGGGTTACCTGTGTGGTGGGTTACTGTGTGGTGGGTTACCTGTGTAGTGGACCAGCGGTGAATGCAGGGGCGCATGCAGCAGGGCAGCAGGCGGTCCAGCAGTCGTAACAGAGCGGGCTGGGACCTCAGCATCGGAGAGCACATGTCCAGGCAGAACGACATGCTGTCATGGCTCCCTGGAGACAGACATATGAACACTTCAAGCTTAGAGAATAGCCTAATGATTGCTCACGTGTTGTATAGATTATGATCTTGTGGCTTTAAAGAAATGCACATTTTACACCCATTGATGACAGAACAGCCTGAGTTCATTTACCTGCTACTTCGGTGTTTGTTACCACAACTCACTGATATACTCATTAATTCCTTACAGTCTGGAACATTTCCAAGGGCCTAAAAAACTGCTGTCATTAAGCCTCTCCTAAAGAAGAGCAGTCTTGATGCTACAGTGCTCAACAACTATCAACCTGCCTTTTTCCTTTTCAGTCAGGATTCAGGCCCATCACATACCAAGACTGCACTTATCAAAGTCACAAATGAAATTCGTCTGCGAGTCTCTGTCTTAGTTCTGCTGGACTTGAGTGCTGCGTTTGATACAGTAGACCATGAAATCCTGACACAAAGAGAAATGGATAGGTATCACTGGAAATGCCCTTAAATGGTTTCAGTCCTATCTTGAAGACAGGAAGTATTTTGTTTCGGTTGGTAACTGTGTGTCAGACCAAATGGCCCTGACATGTGGGGTTCCACAGGGGTCTATCTTGGGACCTCTATTATTCAATCTCTACATGCTTCCTTTAGGCCAGTTAATACGCAGCTGTGACGTATCCTACCATAATTATGCAGATGACACTCAGATTTACATTTCACTCACAGCAGGTGAAAATGGACCAATCCATTCACTGTGTCACTGCATCGAACAGATTGACACGTGGATGCAAAATAATTTTCTCCAACTGAACAGAAACAAGACTGAACTAATCATCTTTGGGCCACAGAAACAAAGAGAGTCACCTCGAGTCTCTTTCTCTAAAATCTAAAAATCAGGTTAGAAATCTAGGGATCATCATGGACTCAAACTTGAATTTCCACAGTCACATTAAGTCAATTACATCATCTGCATTTTATCACCTTAAAAACATTTCCAGAGTCAAAGGGATGATGTCTCAACCAGACTTAGAGAAACTTATCCATGCTTTTATCTCCAGCAGGTTAGATTACTGTAACGGCCTGCTCACTGGTCTCTCAAAACGAGGGTTAAAACAGCTGCAGCTTATTCAGCTTATTTAACATTGTTCAAGGGGAAGTTAAAAACGTTCCTCTTTAGCTCCGCTAATTCTGTATTTTTCTTATGTTTCTTATTCAGATTCTTGTCTGTGTGCTTTAAATGTGTCTTTCGTTCCTGAAATTCACTTCGGGTTGCCTAAAGTATACATTGCCTTCCCTTTAAGTAAAATGCCTTATGCATTATATTATCTCACAATCTCACTTTCACACAGAGCTTAGAGTTAAAGGGAGAAAATGTTTGTCTTTTAGTGAAAGTATGTGTCAGAGCTCAGTGACTCGGTAATTATAAAGTCCCCAAACCTTTTTGTATTTTAAAACAGCCTAGAGATCATTGTCTTTCGGTAAAAATAGAATATCCGGAAGAGCCTCGGAATTGTTACAGGGGATTTCCAAGCACTTTTGTTTGTCTGATGTTTGTAGGTTCTAAGCTCTTTGTTAGCTAGTATTCCGTTCATTTCATTTTGTTGCGGAAAAGCGACCAGTATTTTCTGGAGTTACCCGGGATGGCTAGGTCCCACAGCGGCACTTGGAGCAGCTTCTGCGGCAGGCGGGACATCCAGTCCGGGTGTGTTCTCCCCTCCAGCCGCCCCTCCTCGACCTCCATCTTCTCATTTGAACAATGTCCTTACTTTTAGTGTTTTCTTCACCGAGCCTTGAACACCGTCCGCATTACATCTTTAGTGCTTTGTTTACACCCCCTTCCGTGTAAGACTAACAGTAGTTAGTACAGAAAGACAACAACTTCCTGTAGTCACCTTCAAAATAAAAAAGAATCCATACACTGGTCAGATGATGATCATATTAATATACGTAGTATGTTGATCTACAAGCCCATATAGCAGCCTGAAAACCTGCTACTTTATCCAATTTAAATATGATCTAAATTCTAGAGACACAATAGGATTAAACTCACATGAGTTTGGAATGTTGAAACTTGCAGAGTGTGTGCTATTTTGACTGTGTATGAGTATGATTATTAATGACGATAACACAGGACGTTTATGTGAAGCCACTGCCACTCAACAGGGGGCAGCAGAGGTCTGCTCACACAGGGCTGCAGTGCTCTTCCACACAGCTGTACTCAACAAGGACCTATGGCTCTGAAAGGACTGTTCACATCATTTATGAATCCAAGGACAAACAAAACAAAACTATTTAGAACTAAACAAATAATTATTTCTCCTTAATAATAACAAAACCGGGACTAAACGAATATCAAAACAAGCGTAAACCCAGGTAATCAAACATCAACTGTGAGAGTAGATTATTAAACATTTACAAATGAAGATTATTCTATGATTATTTCAAGAGACTGAAACTTTACTCACGAGTATGTTTTTATAAAAATAAAATGATTAAACCTCTATTTATCAAACTCCACACAGAAAGGCCCTGCCCTGGAAGGGAATCGAACCTAGAACCATCTTGCTGTGAGACAGGAGCGCTAACTCTGCCACCGTGCCACCATTTGCCCAAGTCAGACTCACCATTTAACAGTCCCACTCCAGAGGCTTTACAAAAGGGCCTTCACCCCACAATGACTCCTGATTGGATTAGACTAATACATTTACACTCTGTGTGTTGGTGTGCCAAGATGGACTAAATGCTATAAAGGAAAAGACATTTAGTAATTGATTTGCAGAAACAAAAAGCCCCCGCTGTAAAGCATTAGAAAATCAAAGACCAGATTGTTGTGTTACACATCTTTATATAATGGCTCTGGGACCTTGTGTGGACTAGTCCAGTATGACCTTTACTAAAGCAATAAGACAGTGTTGCTGTGGAACACTGGGCCAAGTCAGTTACCATGACCTCTGACACAGCCAAGGTCACGTCTCAGCAGAGTCACGGTGATGTAAGGATCAAACACTTTCCAACAGCAACACCACAGCATGGCCTGGTCTGGTTCTGGTTCTGGTTCTGATCTGGTCCTGATGTGGTTGTGGTCTGGTTCTGGTCTGAGTGAGGTCTAGTCCTGGTCCTGGTGTTGGTCCTGGTCCTAGTCTTGTTCTTGGAATCAAACTGGAATCCATTCTTTTCAAAAGGTTCAACAATAATTAAAAATAAGGTTTACTCAGGTTTACAGAGTTTTGTGAATTTAAGGATACAGAACGTTTTATGCAATAGATTTGAATTTAAGTCTAATTTTATGACTTGGGCCCTTTTCTGGGTCCTTCCATTTCAGGTTCATCCCACTGAGCTGCAGAAGGATGATTAAGTATAATGTTATTAAATCAGCAAATTAAAGCTCATGGCATAATGAGGTTAGAGAGAATCAGCTCTTTATTTTGAAGGGAGCAGAGCCTGGAGAGCTGCAGCAGAACTGAGAGCAGGAAGACCCCAGCCTCAGACTTTAGCATCTGGGGTTAGCCATGTTCCAACACTGCTGCTACATTTCCAGCTCCAACTGGTGTGTCTCACAAGCAGAGCTCTACCATTCCTCTAGAACTGGCCTGTGTGCTGTGTGTTCCATCTCAGCACCAGGGTCTCCTCCATCTACCCTGTCCTCTTCGTCCTATCCTACTCCCCCGTTCTCCTCATCCTGTCCAGCTACACTGTCCTACTCCTCTCTGTCCTCCTCGCACTGTCCTCCTCCTCCTCCCCAACTCTCTCTTGAAATTTCAGGTGTGTTTTTGAGGAGTAACTGCTGCACTCTGGAGTCCAACTAAATCTTTATTACAAATTTTTCATACACTATATACTATTTACTACAATACTATACTATATACTTTACTATACTATTTCATCATTTGGTGTGGTCTAAGTCGGGTTCATTGCACATCTTGGATTATTGTAATGACACTGATTTAAAACACACCAAACGAGCTCATGCGTTTCATTAGCTGAGGTCAGGTCCAGCTGAGGCTGGTTTTAGCTGCTAAATGTAATATAAGCAGAAGTTCATCTAATCTTTCTTGGAAAAGACTTTAACAAGTCCGGTAAACATGGAAAAAAATAAAACAGCTCTAACTTGAAGATCAACAAAATGGGAAAGAATGTTTGGCTTATTGTGAGCCATTTTAGTGAAGGATAGCCATTACAGCGACTATGACCCAGTTAGTGCTGAAGACACCATACACATATGGAAGCTGTAGAGCTGGGCTTTTGTGCATCGGGACTTTTAAAGTCCTGTAGCATTTTCACACCTCAGTTTCTGATGCACAAGACTCCAGAACACATGGAGAGTCCAACAGGACACACCTCAGTTTCTGATGCACAAGACTCCAGAACACCTTCCCAGGGAGGTGTTTAGGAGGCATCCGGAACAGATGCCCGAGCCACCTCAGCTGGCTACTCACAATGTGGAGGAGCAGCGGCTCTACTCTGAGCTACTCCCGGGTGACTGAGCTCCTCATCTTATCACTAAGGAAGTGCCAGCCACCCAGCGGTGAAAACTCATTTTGTCCGCCTGTATCCAGGTCCTTTCAATCATGACCCACAGCTCATGACTGTAGGTGAGAGTAGAAACATACATTGATTATACAGACAGGTACATCGACTGCATCACTGCAGAAGCTGCGACAATCTGCCTGTCGTCCTCCCGTACCCTCCTTCCCTCACTCATGAACAAGATGCCAAGATACTTAGTCCTCCACTTGAAGCAGGATCTCTCCTGGAGGGGCCAGCCAACCTTTTCCGGCTGAGAACAAAGGCCTCGGAGTTAGAGGTGCTGATTCTCATCCCAGCTGCTTCACACTGTAAACCATCCCAGTGCACACTGAAGGTCCTGGTTTGATGGAGCCAACAGGACAACATCATCTGTAAAAAGCAGAGACGAGATCCTGTGGTCCCCAAACTGGACTCACTCTGGCCCCTGGCTGTGCCCAGAAATCTTGTTTATATAAATAATGAACAGAACCAGTGACAAAGCCTTGCCGGAGTCTAACAGGCACCGGAACCAAGTCTGACTTACTGGCAATGCTCGTACAGGGACCGGACAGCCCTTAGCAGAGGGCCCCGGACCCCATACTACCAGGGCACCCCCACACAGGGCAGATCCACAAAACACACGTGGACTGGTTTGGAAAACTCCCATGAACCCTCCAGCACCCTGGAGAGGGTGTAGAGCTGATTCCATGTTCCACGACCAAAACAAAAAACGCATTGTTCCTCCTAATTCTGAGGTTCAACTAATTCTTCTTTCCAGTACCCTGGCATAGACTTTCCACCTCCAAGCCCTCGGCTTCTGCTTCCTCAGTGGAAGACATGTCAGATGTCAGCCACAACAGGCACCGGACACTTACGACTACAGCTCCGATCAGCGATAATGGAGGTGGAGAACATGGTCCACCCGGATTCAAGGCCATCCCCCCCTCTGCCAAAAGTTCCCAACAGACCCTCACAGTACGTTTGGACTTGCCGAGTCTTTCCAGCTTCCTCCCCCGACATCGGATCCAACTCACCACCAGGTAAGGGCGGCAGTAGCTCAGTGGTTAGAGCGGCTGTCCTTCGACCGGCAGGTGGGTGGTTTGATCCCCGCTCGAAACATCCCAAAACATCATAACATCGCTCTCCCCCACATCCCGTCGTCCTTGGGCAAGACACTTAACCTACATTGCCTCCAGTGATGTTCTGTAACACTGGTAAATAGCTTAATCTATGTAAAGCTCTTTGAGTGCCTACTACAGTAGGTGGAAAAGTGCTATATAAAAATTAAAAATATTATTATTATTATTAATGATCAGTTGACTGCTCCGCCCCTCTCTTTACACGAGGACAGCTGAAACACCACAAAGTCAATTATCGACCTCCAGCCTAATGTGTCCTGTTGCCACGTGCACTGGTGGACACCCATTAGGCTTGAACATGGTGTTTGTTATGGATCAAACTGTGACTAGCACAGAAGTCCAATAAAAGAACACCACTCGGGTTCAGAGAGCGTTGAAGTCCCCAATAGAAAGACGGAGTTCCCAGTTGGAGCACTTTCCAGAACCCCAGGAAGGAATTTGGGAAGTTTTGGACATTTTTCAGAGAATATGAATGATAACAATGACCATGTTCTCCACCTCCATAACAAAAAGAAAACTTATTTTCCACTTCTTTATTAGAGTTCTAACACTGCTGATTGGCATTCTCAATTCCTCGGATATGTTTTGGACAATTCTTTTGCTTTCTCCATGACTCAGAATACAGAAACATCAGTGCAGCACTGGATGAAAGATGTAAGGGTCTGTCAGGAGCCCAGAAACTCACTGACCTTTTATACACACACAGATTACAAACAGATCACTGGTGAGGATGGTTACCTTTAGTAGCCATTCAAACCTGTTTGTGTCACTTGTGTGCATGTTCTCAGGCCAAAATCACCAGGGGATGTAAACTTTTGATCAGGGTCATTTGGGTAGTCCTTGTTGGCATTAGAATTTTAAAAGAGTTGTTTTACAATTTATAGCTTCACCCAATCACTAACAATGAGTGAAATAAAAGTTTTTGTGTTATCATTCATATTCTCTGAAAAATGGCCCAAAAAATTACAAATTCTGTCAGGGTATGTAAACTTATGAGCACAACTGCATCTCTCAACTTCCTGCACAAGCTCAGGCTCTTTCCCCCACACTGAGGTGACATTCCATGTTCCTAGCACCAGAATCTGTGTCCGGTGATTGGATCATTGTGGCCCCCGCCTTTGACTGCTGCCCAATCCACTTTGCACCGGCCCCTTACGGTCGGTCCAACCTGCAGGTGGTGGGCAGGAGGTTGGCTTCCTGTCTGGGTCCAGTGGTGTAAGACCTGACCACCAGGCGTTTGCATGCGAGCCCCAACCACGGGCCTGGCTCCAGGGTGGGGACCCGGTTGCTCCATACTGGGCGACGTCACAGTCCTTGATTTTGTACTGTCCATAAGGGGACCTAAACCTCTTTGTCTGGCCTGCACCTAGAACCTGTTTGCTCCTAGGAGTGGTTGGTATAAAAATAGTTAGACAGTGATTTGCACTCTTCTCATTCAGAGTGCTAATGCACATGTTTGTACTGTTTAAGTCAGAGGCAGTGGCTCTACTTGCTGCTGTCTGGCCATTGTAAATCAACGTTGACAGTAAAATTATACTTTTTCACTGACTAATTGATACACAAAGTCATTTCACAAAGTGCTTTCTTGTGACACACAAACATCACAGCATTTTGAGCAGGACAGATCTAACTAAATTCAATCATGTTCCCATTTAGTTCAGATGCAAACAGTAACAAGTGATTAAAATATGTCTTCTCAACTATTCACAGGTCATTTGAATTGTCCTAGGCTCTGTGTGGTGACAGTGTGAGTCTGACTCCACTAATGACCTGATGTACAGTATAGACTGTTTATGGAGACTTATCACAGGCCGCTGATCAGTTGAAGTCCCCATTAGATTATTGTGGCCTGCTCAGGACCAGAGTAAGTTCATCCAGCAGGGAAGTTCAGGTCATCCACTTCCACTCACTCGCCCAGGTTCATACGCGGAAGAAAAAGGACAATCCCAAAAATGTCCAAAGAAGTACATTTTCAAAGAAAAAGCATACATTTTGCTTAGTTTTATTTTAATTGAAGCAACCGCTCCATGAGACTGTTTATGGTGAAGACACATTTAAGTTTAAATTCTAAGAATGTCCAAATTATTTCTGTGTTGTATTGTGTTTTGAAGCCAGCTCCAAAAACACAAATAAGTAAAATCTCATTCAGTAATGCATTTCAACTTGACTCCAGTTTGCACTTCTGACGGGCTTTTAAAACTCACTTTCAAAACTCTCACTCTCAAAACTGAACACACACAGCAACCATACAGAAATATGGTTTCAGGAATCATTTTCTGCAGTGGATACAAATGTGTTGTATGTTTGACGCCTCGGGCAGCATTTACATTTACATTTACATTTAGTCATTTAGCAGACGCTTTTATCCAAAGCGACTTACAAGTGAGGATAACAATGGAAGCAATTTTAACAACACAAGGTACAAAAAGCACAAGTGCACAAAAAACTAGTCAGTTTAAACCCAGCACAGTATACAAAGCTAAGGATAAGAGAATTTTTTTTTTTTTTTTTAAAGAAAGGAATCGATAGAAAGACCTGTGCCTCGTTGTCTCCCCCTTATAGTCTGCGTGTTTTCCCCTGTCCTGTGCCAGATTGTCTCTACCTTCCTCATGTTTATTGTAGCGATCGTCTAGTGTGGCCTGACCCCAGCTTTGTTTTGTCGTCTGGATTGTGATTTTGTACATCTGCCTAACCCTCAACAAATAAACCTTTAAACTGGAACAAATGGAAAGACAAAAGAATTACCAAGCTCAGTCAAGTGTTTTCTGAAAAAAACATTTGATAACTTGATTTGTGATTGAATTATATTACATTACAGCACATTGTTAAAAGGAATGTCTCTAATGTAACACCAAACAAATATCATGATAAATTGGGTCTAAAACGTATCATTCTCAATGACCAAAATAACACAGACAAGAAATATAGTAAAAATGTGTTATTCACTTTTAAATGAATTAAAATGGAGCAGAGACATACAAAAATCTGTTGGCCAGATATGGAAAAATTACAGCTGCATAATATGGGGATAGACCATGATAAACACTGTATCAAATGTGGAAATGAGGAGGGAACATTAATGCAGTTATTATTGGACTACTATAAGATTCAGGAAATATGGGCTGGAGAAACAGCACAAGTTTTATCTTAGGCAAAAAGGGTTGAAATAAAAGCATCTGGACATTTTGTCTCTAATTCCAAGAGACTTTATCAATTCTGAGATCAACCGTAAGAGAGCTGAGCTTATATCTCTAGAGGAGGGGTCCTGGATGACTGAGAACCTTCACAGACATCTTAGGCAAAAATAAATATCCAACACCTCAGTCATGTGTCATTGGTGGTTAACACAACTCAAATGAAAAAACTAATAATATTATGTATGGTGCTTGGGCGTCAGAGGCTCAGTGGTAGAGCGGTCATCCTTCAACTGTCGTTGTGTCCTAGTGTTACAGAACACCTCCAGTGGTGTTCTGTAACACTGGTAATTACAGGCTTAATGTAAGTCACTTGAATGACTTACATTAATGACTTACATTTAATGAATAAATGTGAATGCCCATGGCTGAAATTAATAGTATGGGGTACATAAATGGGGCACCACCCGATCTTAATTATAGTTACCTCGGGACGTATCGTGAATGTACTAATGTGCTATATATATATATATATATATATATATATATATATATATATATATAGCACTTTACAACCACCCACAAGCGAACCAAAGGGCTTTACAAGAGATCAAACAATTAAAAACACACCAGAAAACAAGTACATAAATATAAGTAAGATATAAAAAGAGTAAATAAAACAATAAAAGAAAAGTGTCACCACACTACCGAGTACTAAAAGCCATTCTAAATAAATAAGTTTTAGCTTAGATTTGAAAAGACCCAGGTAAGTGATGAGCTTATTCCAGAGCCTCAGTGCAGCAAATGAAAAGGCTCGGTAATCCCAGAGTTTTAGCTTTGACCTGGTTACTTCTAGCAAGAGTTGGTGGGAAGACCTCAACGCCCTACCACACTCATGCATGGCTAGCATCTTAAATAAGACCATTAAGAGCTTTAAAAACAAACATTAAAAGTTTAAATTCAATTCTAAAATGGAATGGAAGCCAATGAAGGGAATAAAGGACGGACGTGATGTGCTCTCTTCTCTTAGTGCAAGTTAAAAAACGGGCAGCTGCATTTTGCACGAGTTGAAGATACATACAGAGCTTTGCAGTAATCCAGTCTCAAATTAGAGCGTGGATAGCTTTCTTAAGGTCATGACGGCTCAAAAAAAGACTTGACTTTGGCCAGAAGACGTAGCTGAAAAAAGCCTATTTTGAAAACATTGTCAATTTGTTTATCAAATTTCATAGAACTGTCAAAAATCACTTCTAGATTTCCTGCAGTCCGACTGGGTGTAGAAGGCAAGGTGCCAAATTCAGTCGACATAGACCCCCCAAACACATTACATTCTGTTTTGTCCTCGTTTAGATGTAAAACATTTGGTGCAAACCATTAATTTGCTGATATGTGCTAATATCAGCAATGCAATCAAATAAAGTGCTCTGTGCATTACTAGGCTTCAAAGACAGATAGATTTGGAAGTCATCTGCATAACAATGGAATAATAAGTTATGCCTATTCATAATTGACCGTGGCAAGCATGAAAACAGAATAGGGCCAAGAATAGAACCTTTTGGGACCCAACATGAGAGAGAAGCACAAGAAGAAGACAAGTAACAAATCATCACAGAAAAGGTTCTATTGGACAAGTATGACATAAACCACTTAATTGCAGTGCCAGGGAAGCCTACATTCTGCTTCAGGCGTGATAGGAAGACTGTATGATCCACAGTGTCAAAGGCTGCTGTAGATCCACTAAGGCAACAGGACACTTGGCGTCAACTGACAGCACAATATCATTGTGCAACTTTAACAATGCAGACTAAGTGCTATGACAGGCCGATTGAAATATTTCAAAGAACAGAGTTGTTTCCCAGAAACTGAATAAAAACCACTTTTTTAAAACCATTTTAAAATTAGATAACACTAGGTTTTTGATTAGAGGCCTAACCACGGTATCTTTAAAAGCAGCTGGGACGGTTCCTATTAACGGTATTAATAAAAAACCTCAAGACCTGGCCCTACAGTGCTAAAAAACATTTTCAGGCCTCTAGCAGGAACAACATCCAGTGGACAATTGGTAGGCTTCAAAAAATTCACTATGTCCCGGAGGGAGGAGAGAGAAACCAACTCAAACTGCTCAAACGGCAGTAGCTCAGTGGGTAGAGCGGCCGTCCTTCGATCGGCGGGTGGGCGGTTCAATCCCCGCTCAAAACATCATAACATCCCGCTCTCTCCCACATACTGTCGTTGTGTCCTTGGCCAAGACACTTAACCTTTATTGCCTCCAGTGAGTGTTCTGTAACACTGGTAAATAGCTTAATGTATGTAAAGCGCTTTGAAGCCTACTACAGTAGGTGGAAAAGTGCTATATATAAAAACAGAATCCACTTAACAAAAAAGTGGAAAAATCTCAAATTTCAATTTCAGGTCCAGCAGAAGTATGTTTAAAAATAATTAAATGTTAATCAAAGGATATGAAGGATGAGAACTTCTCTGAATTGTAAGAACCCGTTAAATAGATGAAAAACCACCCATACAATGATATAAGATTGAATATGGTTTATTGAATATGATGGAGTGATTAAAAAAGGGGTGAGCACGTGATGCATAGCTTCGAGATATGATTAACAGATGGAGGATCAATGGAATATTGATTTAAGATTAAACTAATAAAAACAAAAAACGGGCATTATAGGACCAAAAAATGTCTGAATGACCAAGCTCCTCACCCTAACTCTAAGGGAGTGCCCCGCCACCCTGCAGCCTTCGCATTGCAGCTCAGCTCCTTCTTCACCACGACAGACCGGTACATCACTGCAGAAGCTTCCACCAATCCGCCTGTTGACCTCCTGCTCCCTCCTTCCCTCACTTGTGATTAAGACCCCAAGATACTTGAACTCCTCCACTTGAGGCAGGATCTCTCCACCAACCTGAAGGGGACAAGCCACCCTTTTCCGACTGAGAACCATGGTCTCAGACTTGGAGGTGCTGATCCTCATCCCAGCCGCTTCACACTGGGCTGCAAACCGTCCCAGTGCACACTGAAGGTCCTGGCTTGATGGAGCCAACAGGACAACATCATCTGCAAAAAGCAGAGACGAGATCCTGTGGTCCCCAAACCAG